>ML780130.1:628045-639890 GCA_009831015.1 Picea engelmannii | reverse complement strand
ACTAGGAGGTATAATTACAACTAATGGCCTAAAGCCGACATAAATAAAATAACATTACTAATATAAATTACAACTAATGGCCTAAAGCCGACATAAATAAAATAACATTACTAATCTAATATGCCCCAATTAAGGGGTAATGACCCAATATTAGGGCTTAACAAAAACTAGTTCTCTTATGTTTTCCAAGTATGCAAGACTCACATAGGGAATTTTGTTCTTTGACGATGGGAAGAACTTTGACCATGGAGTGCTTCTGAAGAAGACTTAAACTCTTAAAGGGTAGATTTCCAAATCTTGTATGCCAAACCACTATTTCATTAAGGGTGGATGCACTTTATGCATATGGTTGAATCAGATTTATAGTTCTGAGTGTAAGGGGAAACATCCTATTCTGAGTCATGTGGATTTCAGAAATCAATTTTCTGCATGGGATTTTGTCATATATCTTCCAAGATGCTCCCTCAAAGAGTACCTTATAGCCATGTTCAATGAGCTATCCTACACTTAGCAGATTATGTTTCAGATCTGAAACATGATAGACATTGTTTATGTCTTTCTTTTCATTTTGTTTAGTAAGAATAGGTACAGTTCCTTTGCCTTGAACTTTGACTAAGGAATCATTTCCAAGTGTAATATCAGATCAGATTGAAGAATCAATGAATGAAAGTAAATATTTGTTACCTGCCATGTGATTGCTGCATCCACTATCCAACAACCAGAGATGTTTAGGTTGTTCTTCAGTCTTTTGGCATGAGAGAAGCATACCTTTTGATGTTTCTCCCGTATGATTTGAAACATGTGCTCTGCCTAAGAGATGATTTCTTGCTTCTTCCTGTATTCAGAATCATAGTGCCCATACTTTTTGTAGTAATAGCATTGTATGCTTGATTTTTCATTTGATCTTCTCCCTCTGCCTCTATGAGGCTGAAAGTTCTGATTCTGGTGTTGTTTTCTGTGACCTTGGAAATTTTGATGCTGGCTCTATTGTTTGTTACCTCCATTCGAGTGTTGGTCACTTGTAGTAGTCCCTTGTCCTTGGTGACCTCTGCTTGTTCCTTTGCCTCTCCCTCTACTGAAAGAGAATTGTGTTTTGAAGGCATTGGTGATTGACTCATCTGTGAGATGCAGTCTAGTCTCATGTGTCACCAGGGAACCAGTCAGTTCATTTGTTGAAAAACGTGACAGATCCTTAGATTCAAGGATTGTTGTAACAACCATTTGAATTTATTTGGTAAACTTCTAAGGAATTTCTCAACAATGTGTTGATCAGTGATGGCTTCAACAGTCAATTTGATCTGGTTCACAATTCCAATGACTCTGGTCATAAACTGATCCACATTTTCAGACTCTGTCATTCTTAACGTCTCGAATTGTGTCCTCAAGGTCTGTAGTTTGACTGTTTTGACCCTGTCATTACCTTGGTAGGCTGATTTAAGGATGTCCCAGGCCTGTTTTGAAGTACCGGTGCCTGTGATTTTTGAGAAAATCGAATCATCTACATAATTTTGAATCTAGAATTTAGCTTTATTTTCTCTGTTCCTCTGATTTGCCTAAGAAATTGTCTACTGGTTTGTCATGGCGGCAAGGTATGCTGGATCTGGTTCCACATATCCAAGATCCACTGGATCCCGACACTCTTGTGCTTGCAAGAAGGATTTCATTCGAAAAAAACCAAAACTCGTAGTTCTTTCCAAGAAAAATAGGACCTTGAGTTGGTCCTAAATTGCTAGACGTCACCATATTTAAAGAATTTAGAAAAACTGAAAAAAAAGGTTGGGAAAAAATTCATATTTACCTGTCTCGTGCGTGTAATTTGCAGTGACTTTAGAATTTCGTCCTTCGGGACTTCAGGACTGTTGTATGTGAGTCCTTCAAACTCTTGTCTCTCCAACTTCCTATTTCTGAATCATCAAAGAGAGTTTAACGGCCTTGGATTGGCCCTTAGTCTCCGTTCAATGTGACCACGTGCCTAAATGTTAAAGTGCTACCGGCTTTTCGTGATTCAGAACTTCCTATTTCGTGATGTCGAGAGTCCTTGACCCTTCGTCCTTCCTATCTCCGAAATGTCGAATTGCCGAAGTGACTTTAACAACAATTATCCCCAAGGCTATACCTCTGGTCCATGTGACCGCTTCCCATATGATCGCAGTCCTATTTCGGGTTTTTATGATGCAAAGTGCCTGACCTCTTATCTCTTGGATGGCCGAAATGCTGAAATGACCTTTATTGCATTAGCCCCTTGAGCTATGCCTTGGTCCATATGACCACTACTCATAAGACCACAGTATTGTTTTGGGGCTTCGTGACTCAAGCGCCCGATCTCCTGTCTTCTTGACCCCCGAAATACCGATACGCAGAATGCCGAAATGGTAAAGAGTCCTTATTCTTTCGGAAAATATCCTGAAATATTAGATTGTTGCCACGCGTCTCCTCAAGATGGACGGTCCTCTTGCATTTCACGATTTAAGTGACTTGCGACCCCCGGTGACACAAATCCTGTGTCAAATTGAAACCCCGGTAGTCGAAATACCGACGATTTCCTTGATCTCTGCAATGTGTCCCAACGAATGGATGACTGTGATCTCTTTTGGATTTTGGGACTTTCGCCGTGGAGTGTCTCGAACTTCGTCAACAAGACCTCTGATATCCTGAACTCCGAAATGCTGAAATTTTGATGGTGCTTGGATGTGTTGCCGCGTGTCCTAACGAATGGATGGTTGTGATCTTTTCGGGATTTTAGGACTTTCTCCGTGGAGTGTCCCGACCTTCGTCAACAAGACCTCCGATATCCTGAACTCTGAAATGTTGAAATTTTGATGGTGCTTGGATCTGCTACCACGTGTCCTAATTGATGGACGATCGAGATGATTTCGGGATTTTGCGTATCTGGGTTTGGAGTGCAGTCTCCTTTGCTCGTCCAACTCCTGATTCCCGATTTCGTGATAGCGTTAGATCGACGGCTCACGATCTTTCTCGATCCAATGGTTCAGATTGCGTCATGATATCGCAATTCACGAATTCTCACCGCAGTCTTTTGACCTCTACTTCCTGCGAGTCAGGGAAATGCCAAGATCTTGATGCGTGTCTCTTGATGGATGGTCCTAGTAATTTCGTGACTTCGCAAGTCAAAGTTTCTCCTGTACACTCTACATGACTAAGCCTTGTGCACTTTCTCACGGATCCGATGGTTATCGGTCCTCTGCGCAAGATCTAACGACTGTGATTCTTTCTCCCTTTTTGTGCTCTCCTCATCCCTTCTGAACTGAATTTTCGCCTTAGATATGATCGCAGGATGGATCTTACAGATGCGATTGCCCATTCTTGGCTGCTTTCATGAGTTCTTTGCTATTCTTGCAAAAATTCTCTCCCGCGGAAGAAAATTCCTGAATCTTTCAGAGATTTGAAAGAATTAGACGAATTCTTTGAAGCATTCTGTTCTCTGCAGCAGTCTTTGACAGATTTGAGAGAATTCTCGAGATTCTTTAAATGATTCTACCTTCTTCAACAATCTTTCACTAATTTGAACGAATTTCTTTGAATTCTACAAATGTTCCTGCCTCCTGCAGCTCTTCTTCGTGAATCTTTGACGTATCTGAAATTGTTCACGGTTCTTTAAACTTTCTTCTTCCACAGTTTCTTCTTCCTCGACCTTTTTGAGCATAGGGCGCTTTGCTTCCTCGTGCATGCTTTCTGCTATGATCTTTTGAGTGAAATGCAAACAACGACTTTCTCTCAAGTCTTTGTGAAGTGGCTTGCATCCTGTTCTCTCGTTCACAGTGTAAGCTCTACGTTGTTTGAGGATCAGGTTGCTCTCTAGTCTGTGTGAAGAGGCTTACTGCTGAAGCTCTGATACCATGATAAATTGTGAAGAAAGAAATGCAGGGAGAAAGAATAGAACATAAATATTATTCAGTATATTGAGAATGTAAGGAAAAAGTACAATGAGAAGAGTTAATGAAGAAGTAATGTGCAAAAGGAAAATAGCTGAGCTAAATAGGCTCAAGCAAATCAAGAAAAGAAAGTACATCTGGCCAGGACATCTGGCAGTGTATAGTCAGCCTATTGAGGTTACATTATATTTAATAATTTCACCTTGTCTCCATCTCTTTCATTTTTGCAAACTACATTTGCTATATGATTCATGCTTCATTACTTTAACACATTATCATACATTCCTTTATCCTTTTCATTTTGATTGAGTATGAATCTAAGAGTCCAACATGATGATACCTTCAATATTGTAGTGAGCTTTATGGTAGAATTGTTGCTTCTACTAAAAGGAATCAATATAAACATGTCATCTTCTATGACGGTAATAAAAATCAGTAGGAAGGACTTCATTATATGATATTTTTTATTTACGCAAATATCTCCCAAAAAAGAACTTGTTGAAAAGTTTCAAAAGTATGGTTCTCCATCATTGCAACTTCTTGTAGAAGATATCATAGGAAACAATAGAACATAGTATAGAATACGTCATATTCAATGTACCATCAGATATAAAATGTGTAGAAGTAATATATGGAAGAATGGGAAAAAAGTGTCACAAACAAGGATGAAAATAAAAAAGAACTCAGTTCTCTAAACATAAGTCTTCTCTACATCGGTTTTTTGACCCTACTACACCCACATTTGATAGCTTTGATTTTCATACAGAGTATGTTAAAACCATTAAACAAACATAGTTGAAGTGGATAAGTTTTTCTTCATACTAAAGTCATTATTTTTTCCCTACTACATTGGCATGAAGGCATGCCAACTCTCAAGCGTAGGGAGATGTAGGATCACTAGCTTGTCGTATTTTCCACTATTAAAATCATTACTTTTGATCATTTTTCCTCATCCTTTCACCCATTTATTAACGTTCTTGCCATATTCCTTCATGAATGTATCGTGACAAGCTTATAAGTGTTAAGTGTCTAATTATCATGTATTTCCTTTATTTTTAATGAGTTAAAGATAATTATGCTTGGTTTGATAATGGTGGTTTGTGTAGTTCATTTCCTATACCAAATAGTTTGCAGTGACGATTTTGACATGTCATTTGCAGGTATATGCAGACGAATTAAGACATTCCACGACATGTTTTTTTTTTTTTTAAATATAGTCATTAAGGGGAAATGTGGACCGATTTCTCCAAAAATTCACAACAAGGGATCCATGGCGTTTCTTCAAAACAATTTTTTATGTCATTTCTAGAAATCATGTAGCACTGATTCCGCCTCCATACTTTTGATTTGTTGCACCTCGTATAGACGAATTGGGGCATATTGGTTTTGTTAATAATGATGTATTTAGGCTTCTATTTTATTCAAACAAATCCAACAATGATCAGCTAACGTGTGGAGCTCATGTAAAGACATGGTTAACATTTTTCACATGATCATGTATGGGCCCAATTTTATCGTCATTTGCTCCAAGTGAATGCTCCACAACACCCATAATGATTTTGTAGCAAAACCAACCCATTATTTTGAGATCAATATAGCAAGGCGCAACCACCCATGTATTAATTGAGTGAAACTCCAATGATATGATGGTTGTGCAAACCACTTGTTAGGGGACGAATATATGGTTGCAACACTTTTCTATTTTTAATCTAAAGGTTGTAAGAATTAATAGGAGAGATACCAACCTTATAAATGCATGCGTTGTCGGTTGGTTGGATGATCATTATTAGTCTCTTTCTTCGGGCCGAGGGACTTATAGTAATCGATTCTCAATCTTAGTATTATTTTGGTACAAAAGCCAAGAAGTTTTTCTTGTTTTAAGATAATGTTTTGAAAAATCATATCATTAAACTTCAAAATTTCATATCACTTAACCTAAGTTTTTAGTTGGAGGTCTTAATTGGCCTCTTCCCGAGGCACAAGAGAAGAAAACCTTAGCTTTAAAGCACCCTCAAACACAAACTCGATGAATATGTTTTTCAAGTCAAGTACTGCTATAACTCAAGCACAAATTCGATGAATATTTTTTTCAAGTCAAGTAATGCTAGAACTAATTCTAACATTACTTCCCTGGCATTAAATTATATACAACTTTTGCAATAGTTTAACAAAATTTTATGCTAGGTATTACAAAACAATTACATGGAAGATCGAAGGTCCATAGTCTTTCCCCAAAGGACAAGTGCAGTGCTATGTGTCTATCCTGGCTAGTGCCCTTGTATTTTTCTTCAAAAGGTTTTCTCACATAAAAACATTCGGTCTAGTTTCCTGGTCACGTCCTTGAAGCTATTCGGTCTGGTTTCCTTACTAGTCATTTCCTTGAAGCTGCAGAGAATATGTTCTTGTGCCAATGAAGTTGTTGAAGTCCTTGAAGATACAAATAATAAGCTGTTGAAGTCCTTGAAGTTGCAGAGAATATGTGTTTGCGCCAATGCAGTTGCAAGGATAATGATCTCTGAGCATGGAGGTTGTTTCTCCAACGTGCAAAGGGAGAAGGCTCGTATAGTTAATATGAGAAGAATACAAGTAATTGTTGCAAATTAATTCTCCGCACAAGCTAATACAAGAAGATGTTGCAAATGAATCCTCTCCACAAGCAAGTATAAGAAAAGTTGAAAAAGAGGGTAAGTGATATATGTTACAATACCTAGATTGGAAAGTAACTAACTCACAATTTTAGGAATGGTTGGTAAACAAATATTGGCCAAAGCCTCAAAGTCCAACTCTGTCTACAAACCTTGAAGGCTTGGCACAATTCATGGATGACAGACAACTTTCTTATGTAAGCCAGTCTTCAATTTCAAATTGTAATAAAAATGCAAGCATCTTGGATATACAAAATAAGATTGAACTGGTTATATGAAAGGAAATTAATTGTCCCTGGTTTCGATCCTGCGCATCCAACACATTTTGCAAGATCTCATTAGTGATATACTTGACCCAATTGAGTTGAATACCATTGGCGCAGACCTTTTCCACATATAGTGCTTTCTTTGAGTATTCGCCTTTTTGGAAGGTACACAGAACCTGTGTAAACAACAACTGGGATGCCATCACCACCGGTAGGCTATTGATGCAGCCGATATCATAACCTCAATCGTTCAACTATGTGTGGTATTTCCTGCATAGGTCTCGCTCCTTTGCCTTCCGGTCCTTTGGGTCCTTCTGTGTCGAGCCTTTGATAGAGAATGCTTCAAATGTGTCCTCACCATCTTGCGGTAGCAGTCCCTGCATGTACAACCTCTTCTGTGATGCTTATTTTCCTTTCAAGCCAGATGGCGCCGGAGTGAAGTCACAACAACAATATGTTAAATATAATGTAACCTCAACAGGCTGATTGTACACTGCCAGCTATCTTGGCCAGTTGTACTTTCTATTCTTTTTCTGCTTGAGCCTATTTAGCTCAGCTATTTCCCTTTGCATAGTACTCACTACTTCAGAACTTCTTCATGTACTCATTTTGTACTCTTCTTATTATATTCTAATATACTATTTTCTATTCTATTCTTTCTCTCTTCATTTCTTGCTTCACAATTTATCATGGTATCAGAGCTTCAACAGTAAGCCTCTTCACATAGGCTGGAGAGCAACACGATCCTCAAATAGCACAGAGATTCATGGATCTTGAGAGCATTCGACACAGACTTTTCACAAGGCTTGGAAAGTTGTTCGTCATACTCTTGAAATATCCTCGCAGGAATCTTCCACAAGGAAGATGTCCGCTCATATGCTCAAAAGATCAGCGTAAGAATCTCACGTGAGGTTGTAGAGCGTACTACGCTTGAAAGTTTCAAGGAGCAGAAACACGAGAAGGAAGAAGAGAGTGTAGAAGAAGAAACTTTAAAGATTCTTGTACAATTTTCAAGAATCATCAAAGAATTCACGAAGAAGAGCTGCAGGATGCAAGACCATTTAAATAACTCGAAGAATTCATTCAAATTCGTTAAATATTCCTGCAGAAGGCAGAATCGTTTAAAGATTTTTGGAAATCGCTCAAATCTGTCAAAGATTGCAGTAGAGAACAAAGAACTCGTGAAATTCTTTCAAATCTTTCTTCCACAGGAGAAAAGAATGCATCTCAGGTGGAAAGAATAGTCATAGAGGCCATAAGATTCGTCCTGCGAATGGATCCGAAGCAGGAAACCAGTTCAGAAGGGAGGAAGAGAGCACGGAAAAGGAAAAATAATTTCAGTCGTTAGATCTTGTGCAGAGGAACGACAGTCATTGGATCCGCGAGAAAGTGCATGAGGTTTAATCCTCTGGAGCGTACAGGAGAAATTTTGTCTTGTGAAGTCGCGAAATCCTGAAATCATCTGGACCATCCATCAAGAGACACGTGGCAATATCCTAGAATTTCGCTGACTCGCCAGGTGTAAAGGTCAGAAGACTTCCGTGAGAATTAGCGAATCGTGAAATCACGAGTAATTCTGGACCATTGGATCGCGAAAGATTGTGAGCCGTCGATATTATCCCATCATAAAATTGAGGACCGGGAGTTAGAAGAGCGAAGGAGACTTCTCTCCAAAACCCCAATACGCGAAATTTCGACATCACAAATCGTGAAATCCCGAGTGGATTGTGAGCCATCCTCCCGAGGACAGGTGGCAACAGATCCAAGTGCCATCATTTTGGCATTTGAAGTCCTGAAAGGAAAGGGCCATCAGCATTTCGGTAAATCAGAGATCGTGGAATTGAGGAGTAAGAAGAGCTCGCTATCAAGGTTCACGAAGTCACGAAACCCAGAATCCTGAGAAGATCTGGACCATCAGATCATAAGAAGATTTGGACCGTTGAAATGTCCAAAGGCAAATTTCAGCATTTCGGCATTTGAAGTCCCAAAAGAACGAAAGGAGAATATCGGAACTCGGCATATCGGGGATCCCGCAGACTGAGGATCAGGCCACTTCGCATCATGAAGTCCCGATTCATGAAATCCCGAAAAGGCTTTCGAAAAGGGCCTTTCCAGCATATTTCTCATTTCGGCAAATTGAAAGACAAAGAACTAGAAAAACCCATAGCACGTTAACATCAAGGCGTGTGGTTACATTGCACAGTGACTAAGGCCAAACTCAAGCCATTAATCCCTCTTCGACACTTCGGCAATCGGAAGTTGTAGAGTTCGAAGTTCTCGTCTAACGGAGCTCTGAAATCATTGCAAGAAAGCAACAAACCTAGTTTTACGCGTGGGAGACAGGTAAATATGATTTTTTTCTTTCTCTTTTGTTCATTTTTTTTTAAAATATGGTGTCGTATAGAAATTTAGGACCAACTCAGGGTCCGATTCTTCTTGGAAAGAACTATGAGTTTTGGTCTCTTCGGATGAGATCCTTCTTGCAAGCACAAGAGTGTTGGGATCCAATGGATCATGGATATGTGGAACCAGATCCAGCAGACCTGCCTGCCATGACTAATGAGCAGAAAATTGCTCAAGCAACGCAGAGACACAAAGAAAATAAAGCTAAATTTTGGATTCAAAATTCTGTGGATGACTCGATTTTCTCAAAAATCACATGCGCTGGTTCTTCAAAACAGGCCTGGTACATCCTTAAATCTTCCTACCAAGGAAATGATAGGGTCAAAACAATTAAACTGCAGACCTTGAGAACACAATTTGAGACTCTAAGGATGACATAGTCTGAAAATGTGGATCAGTTCATGACCAGAGTCATGGGCATCATGAACCAGATCAGATTGACTGGTGAAACCATCACTGATCAATGCATTGTTGAGAAAATCCTCAGAAGTTTACCAAAAAATTTAAAATGGTTGGAACAACAATCCTTGAATCAAAGGATCTGTCATGTTTTTCAACAGATGAATTAACTGGTTCTCTGGTGACACATGAGACCAGACTGCATCTCACAGATGAGGCAATCTCCAATGCTTTCAAAACTCAATTCTCCTTCTGTAGAGGGAGACACAGAGGACGTAGCAGAGGTCACCAAGGAAGAGGGAGAAATCAAAGTAACCCTCTTTCCAGTGGAGGTAATAGACAACAGTATCCAAATCAAAATTTCCAAGGTCAAAGACAAGAACAACAAAATCAACATCAGAATTTCCAACCTCAAAGAGGCAGAGGGAGAAGATCAAATGAGAAATCAAGCATACAATGCTATTATTGCAAGAAGTATGGGCACTATGAATCTGAATGCAGGAAGAAGCAAGCAGATCAGCTCTCAGGCAGAGCACATGTTTCAAATCACATGAGAGAAAACTCAAGAGGTATGTTTCTTTCATGCCACAAGACTGAACAACAACCTAAAGATCTCTGGTTGCTGGATAGTGCATGCAGCAATCACATGATAGGTAACAAATATTTACTTTCATGCATTGATTCTTCAATCTCATCTAATATTACACCTGGAAATGATTACTTAGTCAAAGTTCAAGGAAAAGGAACTGTTCCTATTCTTACTAAACAGAATGTAAAGAAGGACATAAACAATGTCTATCATGTTCCAAATCTGAAACATAATTTGCTAAGTGTAGGAAAAATCATTGAACATGGCTATAAGATACTTTTTGAGGGAGCATCTTGAAAGATATATGACAAAATCCCAAATAAAAATTGATTTATGAAATCCATATGACTCCAAATAGGATGTTTCCCCTTACACTCAAAACTGCAAATTTGATTCAACCATATGCATAAAATGCATCAACCCTGAATGAAACAATGGTTTGGGATACAAGATTTGGACATCTACCATTTCAGAGTCTAAGTCTTCTTCAAAAACACTTCATGGTCAAAGGTCTTCCTACCTTTAAAGAGAAAATTCCCCCATGTGACTCTTGCATACTTCGAAAACATAAGAGTACTAGTTTTCCATAGTCTTCCAATCAGGCCAAACAACATCTTTAACTTGTTCACACTGACCTATGTGGACCAATGCAAACAGATTCCATAAGTGGTAGCTTTTACTTTCTAACGTTTATTGATGATTTCAACAGAAAAATATGGATCTATTTTCTCAGACACAAGTCTGAAACTTTTGCAAAATTCAAAGAATTCAAGGCAGAAGATGAAAAACAGAGTGGAAAATATATCAAAGCACTCAGGTCAGATGGAGGAGGAGAATACAACTCCAGATAATTTGCAAATTTTTGCAAATCACAAGGCATTATCACGCAAACAAAAACCAGGTATACTCCACAACAGAATGGAGTGGCTGAAAAAAAAAATGAGACAATAATGAATATGGCAAGAACACTTCTCAAAGAGAATAGTTTGTCAGATAGGTTTTGGGCTGAAGCAATAGCATGCTCATTTTATCTTTTGAATAGATCTCCAACCACCAAACTAAAGCTAAAAGTCCCCCAAGAAGCATGGAGTGGGACAAAGCTCAATGTTGCGCATCTAATGACATTTGGATGCATAGCATATGCTCACATACCTTCCGAATTAAGGAAGAAACTTGATGACAGAAGTGAGAAATGTATTTTCACTGGATATAGTGAAACATCTAAAGCTTGCAGGTTTTTCAATCCAATCACCAAGAAACTAATTCTCAGCAGAGATGTAAAATTTATGGAAAATCAATTCTGGAATGATTCAGAAAATCAACAAATGGACAGTCAAAATCCATTACTGCCAAGTTCTGAAAATGCAGAAAATTCAGGACAACAAGTACCTCAAACTATTCTTCCAGGATTGTAGGTACAAAGGCAACCTGAAAATTCTCAGGATAAATCAACTTCGAGCAGAGAATCATTCTCTAAACCACAAAATCAGAGAACTCAAAGTTTGATAGAAATCCATCAGCAGTTGGATGACTTTGAACAACACAACCTTTTTGCTTTAATGTCATGTCAACCTACATCTTTTAAGGAAGAAGCTAAGGAGCCACATTGGGTTCAAGCCATGAACCAAGAAATTGACTCCATTGAGAAGA
>ML780130.1:583081-618685 GCA_009831015.1 Picea engelmannii | reverse complement strand
GCCCCTTGGAAAGATTAAGTTTGAACTGTTTAGGGAGATGTTAGGTGTAGAAGTCAATCCATTCTCCATTAAGGGGGAGACTTGGAAGTAATGGAGATGTTATCTAGTTGTTAGCAGCAGTAATAAGCGCGGGTTATAAGCGCAAGTTAGAAGAGTCAGTTATGAGTTAAGAGTCAGTTGTCTAGTTGTCTTTTGGTTTGCATGTAGCCGACTCGGGAGAGTCTTTTCCTATATAAGGATGTAATCCGTCTTCGTTTGATAATCAAGAAGTGAGCGTAGCCTCACCGTTTTTGTTTGCCCCGCATATTTTATCTTATTAGACCATTCTCTCTACCTTTTGTACCTTCCCATTTATCTTTCATGTTCAATTATTTTTTTATTTCCCATCTCATTCATATGAGAAAAATTATTTTGCATTCCAATTGTATTTTTCATAATATAATAAATGTATTTCATTTATTACTATATAAAAATCTAACAAAATGAGTTGTTATGCAACTTACAAAGAAATAAAGAATAAAATGAGGTGATTATATCAAGAGGATTTTCCACTATTTATAATTTTAAGGATGAGAATTTATATTAAAATGTAGAAATATGGGCTAATCTTACTAGTTCTTAATATGCAAAATATAAAATGTTTGGCAATAGTTTTGTAAAAATATTCAAATTTTTAAAGATTTTATATAGTTTCTATAAAATTAACCCCTAAAATCATCTATATTTTCCACCTCAATAAAGAAAGAGCTTTTCATATACCTACAGTATTATGAGAATGTTATGGTAACTATTATTTAGTTTCACAACACCCATACTAGATCAATTTCATAATTGAAAACAAAACCTATAAAGCTAACATCCATACTAAATCAATCTCATAATTGAAAACAAAAACTATAAAGCTAACACCCATACTAGATCAATTTCATAATTGAAAAAAACAACTATAAAGCTAAAATCACTATGTTTAACTATATGCATACATAGTTATTACAAAGTGAAAATTAAATACTTTAATAATACATATTTGAGCTTTAGATGCATCCACTAGCGCAATGATTTCATCGAGCATAACACAAATATTAGTGAAACTTAACATAACAATCAAGAATAAAAATTTAAAGTAATTTAATTAATTTATTTATAAATAAATATATGCAGGCACATTCTCACTAATAAATAATAAATAATTTATTTTTTAGGCATATTTCACATATTCACAAACAAATTTTCATTAATAAATAATTTTATAATTTGTTTAAAGATATATTTCACAAATATTAACAAATATTAGTGAAACTTAAATTAAGAATTTAAAATAATTTAATTGATATATAATTTTTTTAAAACACTCAAATAAATAATAAAAAAACACAATGTCACTCATAAATAATTTGTTTTTAAGTGTATTTCACATACATAATATATGGTAGAATGATTTTAAGGCATGCTATCACCGTTGTAAAATCCCTTAATATACAACCATTTCACACCACTTAATTCGGAGATTTATACAGAATACAACCATTGTTGTAAAATCCCTTAATATACAACCATTTCACACCAGTCAATTCGGGGATTTATACACAATACAACCATTGTAAGATGCCTTATGCTATAGATATTTCACATAACCAATTAAAGGATTTAAAAGTACTATACAACCATTATAACAAATCGCGAATGATACTTAGGCCATGCTAGAGGTTTCAAAATGAATATATTTTCCTTCAAGGCAACAAATGTGCTCAAAACAAAAACAAAATGGTTTTGTATCCCAACCAAAATCACATATCAATGAATTAAATATATGAAAAGGGGAATTGAACTTATATAGGAGAGGTATTATCACTATTTTGGTTTCATTTGCTTATTAAAATTTAGAAATAGGAGAGGTATTATCACTATTTTGGTTTCATTTGCTTATTAAAATTATGAAATAAATAAAATAAAAATGATTAATATTTTTATTTATGGTATTTTTTTAAATATTTTTCTTTTATATATAAATAGACAAAAAGAATCTACTTCAATAAATAAAAATATTACTTAAAATTGAGTTGTTTCATCTAATACATTTTAATATTATAATAAACCCTAATAAGGCATGTCCATTGAGAATATAAACCCTAAACACCTATGAGAGGATATCCTATGCTTTAAAATTTGACATTTCAAAATCTAAATAACTCTTTCTACATAATTTAAGGATATGGTTATGGACATCATTCAAACATGTTTTATGAAGCATATATCTATCAATCCCAACCTCATATTAACTATTTTATTTATTGAAAATGAAAATAAGGACATATAAAACTTACAATTATTGTTATATAATTATTTCTAGAAATCATAGTCTATATAAATAAATAAAAATTAATTCAAGCTACTTTTATATAAATTTAATTAAAAAATAAGAATATATATCCATATTTTCAATATTCATAATATAACATTACCATTCACATGAAATTCAAACATTCACCAATAACATTTTACAGTCATGCTATCTCTATTCATAATAGAATCATCACTATTAACATGAATTTTCATCATATTGAATTTTTCTAGTAAGTATCAAGTTCAAAGTACAACTATAGTAACGATAATATATAAGGATGAGATGATATATACAGATGACAAGCTATGGTCAGTATTCTATTAAATTCAAGAATGGAAAGCTACAATCACTATGAGTAAACTTAGCCATATAGAAAATTACTCATTACCATTGTTTTGAGTGTAGTGGTTTCCATCCAAATCTACTAAAAAAACAAAGTTTATTTAAAATTGTTTTCACTTTCTTTGTTTGAAGTTATGAATTTTACTATCTAATATGTGAGTTGATATAAAAAGATCAAAATTTTTTTTTGGCATATCATAATTTATTTTCATATTACTAATTAGATAAAAACAATATTAAAATTTACATTTCATAACTACTATAATAAAAATAAAGATAATGCTTTTTAATCTACATATACTAAAAAAACATACCATACTAACAAAAATAACATTTTTTAATAGTAACAAAAAAAACAATAAAAATATATATGATCTAGATGGGTATCAAACCTATTTCTCTTTCACCAATGATTTTAGAGGTAAAATCACTAGCTCTTTCCATTTCAATTATCATCTTTATGTGATTTTCCATTTTAGTAGGGGAAAAATTACGTCCATAAACATTTATATATACAAAGATTTAATTTTAACAAACAAAAATATACATATTAATTTTAATCTTAATGATTAATCATATTAACTAAATAACAAAAATATCATAAGTTTATATGAGAAATTTAATTAAAATCAATTAATCATGCAAAGAAACTATAAATGATTATCCTTGCACTTAGTCACTTTGTTTCACATGATCGAGCATTGAATCACCAACCAATTTCCACACAACCATGCCATTGAGTAGCTTCATTGACATGAACCCGAGTTGTGTGAAATCACAATGAAAGGAAAAGACAATCAATAATTAGATACTAGTGGGATCACTAAATATAGGATAAATTAAATATTCCCTTTCATAAGGGAAATGATAGCAATCTATTATGCAACAACCAACAACCTCTGCCAACCTGCCATTTCACTTAGCAAATACCAATTAAATCGGTAATTAGGCTTTGGTGAAAGCTCGGTGACATTTCCGTAATGGGTCACGTCAGGCCATCCCCCATATTCAAGGGGACTTCCTAAGGGGTCATGTAAAGTTGGTGATTTACTTAAATTTTAGTTAATTAATTAAATTTTAAAATTAACAATATGACCTAACACTACAAATAATGACAATATTTATTTTCCTCTTCATAGCAAAGTACTTAGTTAATTTATAATAGTGTTAAATAGAATCAACAACTCAATTTACTTACAAGGCATAATCAAAATTTACACTTTAAAGCTAGATTGCAAAATGGACTCATCCTTTATAAATTGTAACCATACTTATATAAATGAATTACACTTACATAGATGAAATAATTCTGATAAAAATAAAATAAAAATTACTTTTCATAAAATTATCTAAGTTGTAACATAATTGTAATTAGCACAATGAATTGATAATTATAAAATATTTACTTAAATTGTATACTTTGGCACGCAACAAACAAATTGTAACTCTAGTAATTTGAAAACCAACATAATGAAATAAGATCATCTATTCTACTGAGTGGGGCCCACCTCCTCTCAAATCAGTATTGGGTTAAGCTACAATAGTGCTAAATGGAACGAACAAATCACTTTACTAACAATACATAAATCAAACTAGAGATTATATCTCTAGAATAGATCTTCAATTTTACAGAGATGTTATATCAAAATTTTAGGCATCAAAATGATAAATAGCAAGGTATACAATATTAATCATCATAGTCATGGCATGATAAGTATAAAGTTTATTCATCAAATTAATAGTCATCTCCCTCTAGATGAACTTGTTGCTCATGAAACCTTGGATTCTCCCATATAACCATTGGAATTAGACAAGTTTAAGTTGGATAAGTGGGATGAGCTTGAATGGAAATACTTTTGATGAAGGTTTCTCCAATTACAAGTAGTGTCAACATGCCTCCATCAAATAATAATGAAGTTTCAGGTAAACATATTTCCAAAGGGTTGCTTCTTTTAAGTGATTGTTAGAAAAATAAAATTCATATTTTAGAGAAGGAAACTGAATGGGTGGGAAATGGAATTTCAACCCAAACAATTGCATTCCATTATTTCTAAGATATTTTAATGACATCCAAGATCTAGTTAGAGATTTGTTAAAATTTGGATAAGGTAGTGGAACTCTTTCTCTAAGTTCATGGGATAAAAAATATCATCTATGATAACAACCAAGTAGAGCCTCCATTCATGATTATGATATTCTCTTCTAATATTCAGAAAACGAAACCCTCTATATCGAGTAGAACCTTCAATTGTGACTATGATACTGTCTTCTTACATTTATAAAGGTAACTCACATATATTTTTTAGAGTTAAGGACCAATGTGGGGTCAACTAAGTAACCTTTGATGTTCTTTGATTACCTTAAGGGAACCATGATATTCCTCTCTTACTCATAGGTTATCATTATGTTCTGCATTCTCCAAATAAGACCAATCTTTAGTCAACTAAATATGTTGAACCAAGAAGGATGTAAACTCCCTCAATTGTATATTTCTACAAATTGTTTAGGACTCCATTCCATCAAATGCCCTAGTATAAATTTATGTTAGTATATCTCCAATAATTTTTTTTTATCTTCCTCACGGAAATTATAATAATAATGATAAAATGTTTGTTTGGTGAAAATATTACAAGGTTTACCTTTAATTAGTTTGCATAGTTGAAGAAAAAACCAATACTCTTTTAACAAAATTGTTAACATTGGGGAAGATGACCTACAATTTAGTGCTTCCTAAGATAAATGATACATATTCCCTTTGTGTAACTTGAATTGATTCCTTGTGTCTTCTACTTCTTGTTGTTATACTTGAGCTACTTATAGGGTCACATTTATACTTTGATGTTATTTCCAAAGGTATTCCCATTATTTTGTATTTCACTCATAAAACTCAGACCACTATGCCTAGAGACCAAGAATAGTCTGATTATTAGTTTCCATGGACATCATACTGCAACAAAAGTATTTATTATTACTTCTCCATTTATCTACTTTATCCCTAAATGGAATAATCTCAAAGGATGTTTTTGTGGTTAGTGTATCTTTCTGTTAAGCCTCTGGGCCACCTTTTGTAGCATAGGCCAAAATTTCTATAGTCACCTCCTATGTTACATTAGCAACATTTATAGAAATATTGAACATGGTTTCCTTCAAAACATCATATTCAAGTTCTACCACAGAGGGAATAATAGTCTCTTCTCCCTTTGGTTCTATAATAGAAATCAACCCAAGAGTTCCTATAGTAGTATTACCAATAACATGATCTAGAGTAACCTCAAAAGGATTAGGTTGTATATCAATATTTTCAACAATGGGATCTATGTTAACTTGAATATTATTAGGTTCTGTGGATAATGTCTCAAAATCCACTTCTACATCAATAGCGCAGCCTTCATATGAAGCACAAGCTGGACATTCCTCTCACATCATGTTGCAGGTTTTTCATTCTACTTCCATTTGTTATTCTACAACTTAAAGAAAATAATACATGTTTGGTTTCGGGCATGCAAAATTCTCCTTCTAGGTAGTAGCCGATTTTTTATGTAAATTATTCATCACCTATTTCAAATTCATATTAATTATGAATAATTTAGATTAAGGGGGTTTTGTTTTCTTTAAGGACTTTAAATGCACATGCTTACCAAATAATTGGTTGAATCTCCTCTTCTTTCTACAAGATCAATCTCTCACAATAGTTTCTTCCACAGTACTAGAATTCCCTACTTCTTTTGTATCTTTTGTGGCAACAGTTTCGGCAGTAGTAGATTTCCATGGATCTTTAGTATAATTCATGGAAATAGGCTTTGTGTCACTAGTTGATCTCATTCATATTTTTCTAAAATTCTCTTGAATTGTTTCTAGTCACAAAAAGAATTGTCTCTTCGAGGGAGCTATAAAATATTCGATCTTTCAGTGGCTAGGGCCCAGCCCTTCAGTTAATTATTTACTTGAAACTTCTACTTTCCCTTTTCTATTGCTTCCTTTGGTTAATACTATGTAACCTCTATTTGACCCTCATTGGATACTACCTTTGGTGCATGCCCTACAATGAACTCTTCCCATGCCAAGCCAACCTATCAGAGCACATCTAATACTAGTAACTTGATAAGCCTATGTTGACATGAAATTTTTCTAGGTTCCTCTATGTTTTCACGATTCTTTCCATCAACTATAGGGATCAAAGAAAGACAAATTAGACATTAACAAGCTAGCGACAATGTAAAAAATGAGTCAAAATATTGAAGTGGAATATGTACACTAAACTATACAATCCTTCACTATTAAGGTACTTCTAAATATAATATGCAACCTTAGGCCAAGGCTACCTTAGAAAATATTTCTTAACCCCCTTAGTCGTATGCTCCATACTTTTAATGGATACTAGAAAATCCAATTAGGCATTGTTGGTAATAATGCACTACTCAAACCAATTATCTCCCTCCATTGATAGTCATGTCACCTAAGAAATGAAGGATTTTGTAAAATGAATATGTAAACCTCTTACTATAACTTAATTTTTCTAGAATATGTGTGGAAATTCAAAATCAATGTTAGTATCAAACACTTCTAGGTGATAAAAATATATTGAACACCATGGTTTTTGAAAAATAATCTCATCTAGGTTGGTATGAAACATGTTGGATCCCAATAATTCATTCCACACAATTTAACTACACATTTCTATATAAAGGAACATAGGATGGGTATTGGAACAAATATTTGATATAGATCAATTAAATTTATTATGATGAAAATGATGAGGAAGATCATGGCTATGAGTAATTTCCAAATTTGGACAAGATGTCTTAGAACATTGAGATAGGACATGTAATGATGGTTGAGTATCATGATGAAAGTTCAAGTAAGGTAGTAATGATTTAGAAAAGGACATAGGACACATAAGAAGATCAAGTGAATTATCATTAAATATGAAATGAATTTTATAGGGTACACCATAGGATGTATGGAATGAACCCTATGATATTCCATGCATTATTTTTCCCCCTCAAAACAAAAGAAATCACTTTTCCACCCGTGGAAAAAGGAAATTGATGATGAATTGCATATGGAAAATTGAGAAGGAGAGGAATAAAGGACATGCCCATCCTAATGGAAGGATGGTCACATCGATAAAAATATGTTAGGAACCATGATACAATGCTCCATAGTCACTAAAAATATGATCCATACCATTGTAAATGTTATTTTAGAAGACAATTTTCTCTAGCCACTAAAAATATTCATCTATAGCATATTGAAAACAATTTAAAAGATACTGTTTATGGAAACTAAAAATAGGGATCCACAACATGATAAAAATTGTTTGAAAATTAATGTTTTATAGCCATGGAGAACAAGGATCCATAACATGTTGGAGATAAGAAATTTCACCCGATCACAACTATTCAAACTATAGGGGTGAGAAAAAACTAGAATTTGAAGTTATTGTCCTCATTTTTTTTATTTTTTTTATGATATTTTTCCCCATTTCTTTATTTTTTTCTTCTCCTTTTTTTATGATAAATTTATGACCATGAACAAATGAGTAAATTTCACTTTCATTTCCTAATCCCTACCCTTGCCAAAACCCATACATATAATTATTCTAACATCTAACTCTTAAATACATAACTCATAATCCCTATAAATTGAACCCCTAACCCCCCAAACTCTTGGAAAACCTATAATACATAATCTACATATTTCTTAAAATCCAAAACCCTTAAACCCTTACCCTTATAACCCATAGTCTTTAAGCCTGATCCATGAAACCTTTGTAACACCTAATCCATATAATCCCTATAACCCCTAGAAAATAACACTTATAATGACCAACTTCATTAAAACTTAAAATTTACATGTCATAGCCTCTAACCACAAACATACTTAACTTTTATTCCAAATAAAACCTAAACCCATCTCTTTATTCAAAAATATCTAACCCCTATAACTCCTCCTCATGCCACTAAACATTAAAACTCCTAAAATTATTTTCAACACCAACTCCTAATCCCGGTGTATTATATAACTCCTAACTAACCAATTTATCCTAGCCTAAACTATATAAACCCTATCATATCCCTTTGTAGTGCACTTGAATATTCTCTTTCTTGATATTTAGAAGTTTTCACTTTGGTTTGCCCTCCAAATAATATGGAAAGATCAATGTGTCTCTCACAAATTAATTTGATCTTCGAAGGAGAGTTTAATTGAGACTTTTAATCATGTAGAAATAGATATAATATTTTAACATAACGGAAATTTTAACAAACGTACATGCAAAATGGTAGACTTGTGTCCTCTCGGAGAGTTTAATTGAGACTTTTAATCATGTAGAAATAGGTATAATACTTTAACATAATGGAAATTTTAACAAACTTACATGCAAAATGGTAGACTTGTGTCCTCTCAAATGGCTACGTGGGTAAACATGATTTCATGACTCGGTTGATATGTGGGATCATCAATAACATACATAAGGGTATTCAATTGGACACATTTCTTTTTATACCTGGGCATGGATGCTTATTTCAAGCTATGGGTTATTGCCTTATATCAAATCATATGCTCAAGGACACATATGATCGTTATGCACACTTAATGGTGATTAAATTAACCATCAAGGTGATATGAAGGATTGTATGGGAATTGAAATGGGAGATAAATTGGATACTAATAAGTTAGATAAATTAATCACGTTTAATATGCACTTCAATTGTCAAAGAACTTTGATAATCGGATTAAGAATTATATGTTAATGATTAAGACAACCCTAATAGATCCAAAGCCTCACCCTGTTAAATCCAAGTGGATGGACTAATAGATCCACAGCTTCACCCTTTCAACTCCCAATGAATGGACTTATAGATCCAGAGCGTCACCCTCTGAAATCCCAGTGGATGGACTATTCTAGTAAGAAAATGACCACCTTCCAATAATAAACTATAATAATATATATATATAGAGAGGGATTAGTAACTAGTTAGAATTAATTTCTTGGATGAGACCAAGGTTGAAATCGAACTAGTTGTCATGATTAGGCAAATAATCAATACCTATAAATGAATAAATGTTCCAAGTATCAAATCATGGTACCATATCCTAAATGCTCCAAAAACAGGCCCCATGTCTACATTTGGTTGCTTGAATATTTATCAAATCATGGTACCATATCCTAAATGCTCCAAAAACAGGCCCCATGTCTACATTTGGTTGCTTGAATATTTCAAACAATGTAGGACTTAACGTTTACTTTTTCAAAATATTTAAAGACTGTGAATATTAGAATGTTAAAGTTGGATTTTTGGAAAAAAGTTTCTCACATTTTTTTATTTTTTTTTTAATTGCTTCTATCTTCCTATTTCCATGAGAGTATGGATTGAAATGGTGAGGGGATGATAACGCACTCTTCTTTGTAACGAGGATGACGTACTCTTCTTTGTAAGTGTGAGAAGAATGGAAGGGTATATTTATTATGGATCTGATCCTACTAAGGGACGGCTAATATACAACTATCAATAAAAATACAAGCCAACATATTAACAAGAATAATAATGAACATGATACAAGGGAACACATAAACATAAATGGCGATGCCATTCAACACATCACACTCAACCGGTGTATAATATAAATAATGATCAATCATATCACTGAATAGATAAGGAACTACCCACCTAACATATACTGCATGGTTAGGACCTCCAGGACACATAAGCAACGGTTATGCCCAGGATTCATCTGATTGATTTTGACCACTTAAATTCTCAGGGATGGCGACTATTCTGAGGAACAAAGAGGTGTCTAAATCCCGCGACTATTCTGAGGAACAAAGAGGTGTCTAAATCCCACTAATCCAATCAAGACGAAAGTCAACTAGATCAATCAATCAATATCAAACATCAATTATTCATGGCATGAAATGAATTTCTACTACAAAACATACATCAAGTAATTGACTCAATTACCACCTACGATACCTACCAACAACAATCCAACTACAATCATACATCAATTCAATTGACTCACATCCACTTATAAAACATTCCGACAATAGTCTATCTACAATCATATATCAATTATCATATATCATTTAATTGATGCATTTTCTACCTATAAACATTCAACCATAATCCAACTATAATTCATATATCAATATTCAAGGTGTACAAAAATAACTTATATTACCCTTTCTATCCTTCACGCAATACTGAGAACAATTTACCAAAGGAATAAAATACAAGAAGCCGAAGCATCACAAGAGCAGAAGCATAATTTAGAATCTGATATATTCTATTCTAATTATTGCGAGTAATTGTTAGGTCACTTCTATCGAGATCAAGCTTCATTCACCAAGTGTTTTAAGCTTTCTTTTAAACCGGTGAATTTCAATATAACTCAGCGATGTGCTCTTTTAACGTGGAAAGGAATGGATCTAAAAATTAACCTTCACATCCATTAAGAACCCACAAGTGGGTCAGGATCTCATGAAGGCGAAACATAAAAGTTCTATGCAAATTTTCATTCCCATTAAAGGACCCCATAAAGTATGCATAGTCTTGAGTATTGTGTCAAGATTTCAATAGTACGTGAGTATCTCTTTTTATTTATGAGAGTGTGATTAAAATAAAACAATAATTGAAATCAGGCGAGAAGCATATCAAGACATTAATAGTAGACCCAACCCGACAAGGCTGTGCGAGATTCAATTACTACTTTACCTATTCTCTTAGACTTAATTGGCATTTAGAGTTCGTCGATAAGGGCACGGTTTTGAGATGGTGAAATGCTCCTTATGTGGGGGCATTATTTCCTTTCGTTTGGATCACTAACAACCTAACTTTACAACACTTGGAAATAATGGAGTAAGCGCCAGTTGTAAGCATCAGTTGTAAGCACCACTTATAAGCTTCAGTTGTGAGAGTCAGTTGTAGGCGTGTTAAGAGTCAGTTCTTAGTTAAGAATTTAGTTGTCTTTGGTTTGCATGTAACTGACTCGGTCGACTCTTTTCCTATATAAGGATGTAATCCGTCTTCACTGAATAATAGAGAAGTGAGCATAGCCTCATCGTGTGTTTGTTTCGAATATTTTATCTTGGTATCAGAGCCACGAGAGTGAGGTGCATAAATATTTGTTGGTTCGCAGGCTGGATAAGAAGAAGCCACGTGGGTTTGAGTTGCATGGGTTGTGTTAAGACTGTTGTGCCGCGTGAGCTCGTAAAAGTTGAAATAGCATGGAAGAGTGAGCAAATTTGTGAGTTTTTCTGCATATCAAACAGATCGTGAGTTTGAAAAAGTGGATTTTGAATGCATGCGTGGAGTTTGAATGGAGCATTGAAAGCATGTGCATGAGTATTTGCATGAAGAGTTAATGCATGAGTTTATTTATTAAATAGTGAAGGTTTAGTTTGCATATGATTTGGATTTTCAAGTGGACTTATTAAATAGTGAAGATTTGCATGTGGAGCATTTAAAATTGGTGTCACTATTTAATCATTTTTTTAATAGTGAGGTGGATTTATAAAGTCTATTAAGGGAAATTTATGATACTTTCATAAAGGTGGAGTTTTTATTATTTAAAATGGATGTCTTTTATATAAAAAGGTGAAGAGGGAGTTATAAGTTTATGCATGTGTATTAAAAGTGAATGCATGTGTAAAGTTTAAGCTTAATGTGGGATATTAAAGTTTAAAAAAATGAGGATATTTTGGATATTAAGGTGCATGCTTGATTTAAAGGTTGATATATGCATGTGAGGTGGTGTTATGATTTAAAAATGGATGCATGCATGATTTAAGATGAGAACATAAGTAGATTTGGATCAATGGATCCGAAGGCAAAGTGACGGACTACTCAGCACTTGACCAAAGTTTGATATTCTTGGTGATACAAAGATCCATTAGCATAGATGGTGAATCCTCTAGCAGAGACCTACCTTAACGAAGCTAACAAGTTAGATGGCTCGAATTTCATTAACTGGAAATTCAAAATGCAAATGCTCATGGAGGGCTATGGTGTCTGGAACATTGCGAAGGGAATTAAACTGAAACTTGATTCGGCTGCAGGTGCGACAGCAACACAGATCCAAGACTGAGAGAAGCGCGAAAATAAGGCAAAGGTATTGTTGTGCATGTTAGTTAAAGATAACATAATTCCACATATTAGAGACACTACAACTTTTGCTGCAACAAGGACAGCTCTTAAAGCATTGTATGAAACTAGCAACACAAATCGTATTTTGTTCCTGAAAACTAAATTGCTAGGCATTAAGATGGATGGAAATAAATATGTTAGTTCATTTTTGGGTCGCATTAAAGAAGTGAAAGACAAGCTAGTAAATATAGGGGAAACTGTTTCCAATATTGATCTAGTGACTATTACCTTAAATGGTATGCTAGAAGATTATCATATGTTCATAATAGGTCTTGTAGCAAGGGAGAAACCTCCTACGTTTGAAGAACTGATAGGTATTTTGTTGCAAGAGGAAGAGAGGCACGGGAATCTGAGGCCTCAGAGTAAATATTTGGCACTATGGTCAAATAATAGATCTGGGAGAGGGAGATCAGGAGTAAGAGGCAAAGGAGGCAGTTCATGGCAGAGAGGCGGTTCATGGCAGAGAGGCAGTTCATGGCAGAGAAGACAATCTCCAAATCAAGGTATGCAATCTGACAGGAATAATTCTAAGAGTTGTTTTTATTGTGGTCGACCTGGACATATGGTTAAAGAATGTCATAAGAAGAAAAGTGATGAGGCTAGGAATAAACCTAGAACACATTCAGGTCATTATGAAAAAAAATCTTCAAACCAAGATCTCAGATTATTTATTGCTAATGATGATTTTGATGCCTGGTTTGTGGATTCTGGAGCATCAGTACATATGAATTGTAATAAAAATTGGTATGTTAATTTTAAAGAAACAAAGAATGGTGCCAGCTTATACCTTGGAGATGACCGTGCTCATCAGATCAAGGGATATGGAGACATTCCTGTGACATTTCTGAATGGTATTGTTCATCACTTTTGCAATGTGGTGTATGTGCCAGGAATAAAGAAAAATTTGATCTATGTCTCCACCATTACAGATCAAAACTTGAAGGTTGAATTCTTAAAAAATTCTTGCATAGTGAAGGATCTATTGAACCACTTCCAAACTGTTGCAATGAGAGTTAGAGAAGGAGGTCTATACAAACTTGATGTTACCAGCAAAGCACATCATGCACTAACTTCTGCAACTATGCCAATGGAGATTCTTTGGCATCAAAGGTATGGACACATCAACAATCCTGATTTATTGTTATTACAGAAAAATAATATGGTTGAAGGACTTCTTATGTTAAAGAATGAGAAGGTTTCTTGTGATGGATGTGCATTAGGAAAGATGCACAGAGATGAATTCCCCTCTAATCATGATAAGAAAAAGAGAGATGTGTTAGATATTGTGAATATTGATGTTTGTGGGCCTATACAGACTATGTCTTTACGAGGTGGATTTTACTTTCTGTTATTTATTGATGATTGCACGAGAGACACATGGGTTTACTTCCTTAGACGAAAAAATGACGTTTTCGAGTACTTTAAGGAATTCAGAACCATGGTGGAAAAGTAGACAGGAAAATCCATCTAAATCCTCCATTTAGATCAAGGGGGAAAGTATAAATCAGGATACTTCAACAAATATTGCAAAGATAATGGAATAGTACAATAGTTTACAGTACCTCACATTCCACAGCAAAACGAAGTCGCTGAAAGGAAAAACATAACTCTGGTAGAGTGTGCATGCAGTATGATGAAAGACAAGAATCTCTCAAATGCATTTTGGGATTAATCCATAAATACTATAGTTTATTTAAAGAATAGAAGTCCAACAAGGTGTCTTGATAATGTTACTCTTTTCGAGGCCTTGTATGGTTCCAAACCTTCAGTTCATAATCTGAAAGTATTTGGGTGTAAGGATTTTGCTCATATTCCAAAGGAGAATAGGAGGAAATTGGATGCTAAAGCCATTAAATGTATTTTCGTTGGGTAATGTTATGAATTTAAAGCATACAAACTATTTGATCTTGCTAATCACAAATTATTTTCAAGTAGAGATGTAATTTTCCATGAGCAGGAAGCAAGAAATCATGACGACAATAATCATGAGGAATGACAAAGACTTCTTGATGAAGGAGTTAAATACGAGCCGCAACAACAATAGCCCACACAACAACAACCATCCCCGCAACGACAACAACCATCCCTGCAGTGACAACAACAACATCAGTAAGAAGGACTCAGTGATATGGACAATTCAAGCAGTCACAGTTGACCTAGAGGTGAAGACAGATCTTCACAAAGTGGGAAGGAAGATAATCAGTTGAGAAGATCTTCAAGACAGATTTGGCTTCCTGAGAGGTATAAAGACTATGCCCTAATGAGTAGCATTTCAAATGTCATAGAACCCATGAGTTTTGATGAAGCTAATGAATATGATGAATGACGAAATGCAATGGAGGAAGAATATGAATCTATAATGAAAAACAATACTTGGGAATTGACTGAATTACCTAAACATAAGAAGCCCATTGGATGCAAATGGATATACAAACCCAAGTTTAAATCTAATGGTAGTATAGATAAGTATAAAGCTAGACTGGTGGCAAAGGGGTATTAAAAAACAAACGGTATTGATTATGTTGAAACATTTGCACCAGTAGTTAAATTGAATACTATCAGAATGTTAATTGTTTTAGCTACAAAGTGTCATTGGAAGTTGCATTAGTTAGATGTTAAATCTGCATTTTTGAATGGTGAGTTAAAGGAAGAGGTTTACCTTACTCAACCTGGAAGGTTTGTTGAAAATGGGTAAGAACACTTAGTGTGTAAGTTAAAGAAAGCATTATATGGACTAAAACATGCACTTAGGTCATGGTATGAGAATATAGACTCTTTCTTTCTTCAATAGGGTTTTATGAGGATCAAAAGTGATCCAAATCTGTATACCAAATTTGATGAATAGGGGTATATAGTATTGATTTCATTACATGTTGATGATTTAATAATTACAGGAAATGCAGAGAAGTTAATTGATGAAATCAAGGAGCAATTATCAAAAGTATTTCAAATGAAATATCTTGGTGAGTTACATTACTGCCTGGGTCTTGAAGTTTGAGGAAATGCATGCCAAAATTTTGTTTGTTAGAATAAGTATATCAGAGAAATACTTAAGAGATTTAAAATAGATCAATGTAAGTCTTCTACTATTCCCATGCAACAGAATGTGAAACTTTCTTGTGATGATGGTTTAAAGGAGGTGAATGGCACTGTGTATAGACAGATGGTGGGTAGTCTGAATTATTTCACCACAACCAGACCTGATACTTCATATTTTGTGAGTGTGTTAAGTCAGTTCATGGTGAAACCTCATGAAAGCCATTGGAATGCAACAAAGGCAGTACTCATGTATCTAAAAGGCACACTTGATTATGGTATTAAATATACTGATGCATTTAATGTTGAGTTGACAAGTTATTCAGATTCTGATTGGGCTGGCAATCTGAATTATTGAAGATCAACCACTGGATATGCGTTCAACATTGGATGTAGGGTTGTTTCATGGAGCAGTAAAAAACAACTTACGCTATCTTTGTCTTCTTCTGAAGCAGAATATAAAGCCTTCTGTGCAACAACTTGGGAAGTTGTTTGGTTAAGAAGAATTCTTTAAGATGTTGGAGAAGAATGAAAGGAACCTATGATGATCAGATGTGATAATCAAAGTTCAATCAATATTGCGAAGAATCCAATTTTTCATGCAAGGACAAAACATGTTGAAGCTCAGTTTCATTTTGTTCGAGAAAAGTTGCAGTCAAATGAAATAGCTCTTATGTATTGTAATACTACTGAAAATGTTGTTGATATTTTCACTATGCCTCTTGGAAAGATTAAGTTTGAACAGTTTAGAGAGATGTTAAGTGTAGAAGTCAGTCCATTCTCCATTAAGGGGGAGACTTGGAAATAATGGAGTAAGCGCCAGTTGTAAGTAGCTGTAAGCACGAGTTATAAGCGTCAGTTGTGAGAGTCAGTTGTAGGCGTGTTAAGAGTCAGTTCTTAGTTAAGAGCCTAGTTGTCTTTGGTTTGCATGTAACCGACTCAGTCGAGTCTTTTCCTATATAAAGATGTAATTTGTCTTCATTAAATAATATAGAAGTGAGCATAGCCTCACCGTGTGTTTGTTTCGCATATTTTATCTACAACTCTTGAGTATACACAAATTCATTTGAAGGGAATGAGGGTGAGAAAAAATTCTTTTAACTCTTAACCCTCCCAACATTTAAAGAGAATAATTGTGAAAAGAGGTATCATGGCTCCCATTAGCATACACAGAAGTCTAAGGATCAGCTGACTGAAGGAGCTAAATGTCAGAGAAACTATCACACTGAAATTCAAGGGAAAGGATTTCCGTCTTAATTAAAACACAAGGGTGTAGAGTCCGGGAAAAAAGAGATCCCTGGCATCCTTTGAACGATTTGCAGATGGCCATTGTAATCTCTGGCAGCTATTTGTAAAACAAAATTTGTGACTGTGAGAGAAGTCAGTTAAAGATTGCAAGGAACGGATGTAATCGTTGTCAGTCATTTAAGGATTGCAAGTGCCATTGGAATTCACTGGCAGTCACTAAAACGATTTGCAAAATGTCATTAAAAAAATGATTGTATTAAAAATAATTTGCCAAATTCCCTTTACTGGTGGTCATTAAAAACGATTTGCAAATGCGATTGAAAAAGAAACAATTTGCAAATGCCATTGAAAAAAAAACGAATTGCATTAAGAACGATTTGCAAAAATTCCATTGACTCGCGGTCATTAAAACGATTTGCTATTAACAAAAAAATATTTGCATTAAAAACAAATTGCAAAATGCAATTGACTGGAGGTCATTAAAAACGATTTGCAAATTCCATTAAAAAAAATGATTATATTAAAAACGAAATGCAAAAATGCCATTGACAAAAAGCGATTTGCATTAAAAACGAACTGCAAAAATGCCATTGACTGGAGGTCATTAAAACGATTTGCAAATGGTAATAACAAAAACGATTTGCATTAAAAACGAATTGAAAAATGCCATTTACTGGCGGTCATTAAAAACGATTTGCAAGGTGCCATTGAAATTCGCGGGAAGGAAAAAAATCCCTGTAGGAATTCGCTACAGGAGTAACTACACCATACAGATTTAGAACAAGCAATTATGTTATGATAAAATTTGAGTTTTCTTGGCTGCGCAATGATCCAAAGTAAATCCAGCATATAAATAGTCTTGCAACGGCTGACCACCTCACTTTCTGGACAAGTCGATAATCTTTAAAGTCTTCCTAAATTCTCAATCGAGAGTAAATAAGAGTTTAATGCAACCGATTCAATCCCTAAATCTGGATCTGGGAATTGAGAAGGCAATGATCAAGAAGGTTCGAAGGTTCTAAAAGGTGGAACAATTTGACAGTAAACAGTTACTCAATTTTGCACTCCCTTTGGTAAATAAAATTCGTTAATAATTAGAGTTTCATCTAAACACTCCAGCCTTAAGAATTCCAAATTCCAAGTTGTCCAAAAGTTGGCAGGGATACCGTCATCCGACTGAAGATTGATTGGAAGCAAGTAAAAGAAAAAACTAACTTAATTTGTCTTTTAATTAGCCGCGAACATTTTCAGAAACAATATAATGCGATGTTCGACCACGAAACACATGATCAATGATTTTTATAAATGGAAGGAATTCTGAAATGAAAAAGGTCTTGTAACGCACATACAGTTTTATAAATTGGAACTAAGATTAAATGGGCAATCACAACATACATCGTCGCTGAGTTGTGAGCTGAAATAGGCAACAACGAACTCAAGCGTTTTAAACAAGATTACCTCGAAATCTTCAGCGAAATTATTATTTAACTTAGAATTAGAATTGGTTCAAAATGAATCTCGACCTTTTAATCTACAAAAATTGGTCTCGATACACTAATAACTTCAAAATAAAATACCAGATCCAACGAAGGTTCAGAGAAGATCATGTTCGGGAACTGCTGACGCTCCATCTCACTTCTGCTTGCTAATCCTTACCCCCCTAAGTCGCAAAGGGGCCACCACACACACAACCAAAAATCCTCTAGCTCTTAGCTTCCCTATCAAGATAACACATCCCCGTTTTAGAGTCTTTAACACATCCCCCACTTGCACAATTAATTCGGTTTTTAATTATTTCTCCGTTACACTTTCACCCTTCCCAAGTTGCACAAGCAAATTCCTCAATTTATTTTAGTTAAAGACAATTTCCCTCATCTTTCCTAAAAACCCTCCTTAAATCACTCATAGTTGTCTCTGTATTCCCCTTATTCCCAATTAATGACTCACACCTTACTAAATGTGAGTTGACTTAAAATATGATTTTTTTTAGTTACACTAGTGTTAACTATACTCTACATCCCTTTTTGTGCGTACACATTCTCTCATCTTGATTTCTTTCTTATTTTAAAAACTCTCTTTTAATATTTTCTTACACATGTGCCTTAAATCAAATCATTTGAATTATTTCAATTTACTTAATTCTTGAAATTATTTACCTTATTCCCCTCTTGATTTAGTTATTAATTTCAGTTTAGCCTTTTTACAAAACTTATTCTTAGGCTTAATTAAATTTTATTTGAAAAGGATTAGACTCTTATAGGGATTTATAATTAATAATTAATAATTAATTAACTATTTTAAATCCGACAATGTCAAATTAATTTATTGTTTTCTAGGACACCTAGATCTTTTGACTCAAGTTTCCCTTTAAATCACGCGACGTTCCCTTCAAGACGCACTCTCGTGCATTCAAGGGTTCCACTCGCCTTTTGACTGGTTTTGGTAGTTGTCCAATCCCTGGAGCAACACTCCATTCGGGCGACCTTGTGAAAGACTAAGGACTTCTAAGGAATAAAGATCTTGCCTTATTGCACGCCCCTTAGAAATATTCGTGAGCGACTGTCTCAATATGCCCTCACGACATCGTGGACCTCTCAAACTAGGTAATTATTAACCTACAATTCGAGTCATAGCGGGAGTGCTAGTAGGCTATGATAGAGACTCTGCCACACCTCTCCCTCAATTTCTGCTCTATGTGCATGACCCCTTTACTCCTTATGTGAGTAATACTAGCAAGCATTCGTCATTTTTCATCCATGAACGAAACATTGTCAATGATCCATATATAAAATCATACTATAAACAAGCATATGTCACATATGCATAAATGAAATACTCAAACCAATACAATCCATTCCCTGACTCATTCTGGAATCCAAGAATGTTCATTGATTCCCTTGGCATCCACAATCCATCAAGTGTCCTACACACTTTGGGAAACTTGTCAATCGCATCTGTCAATACACATATAACAATTAACATAAGAATAAGTCGATAACATGTGATCGCAAGAGAGGGATGTTGCATACACCCGCTCTTGTTTCAAACTTCATCCCAAAGTTGTACAGTATATAAAATGCAATAAATAAAGTATCTGAAAGGATCTATATGTCTAAACTATCAAATAAGTAAGGAAATTGCTGACGCATATCATATGCATCCTTCCAAGTAGCCGAGTGTGGATTATAATTGTCCCACTAGACCTTGACCTGATCGATTGTTCGACGTCATAGTTTTCGAATGTGATGGTCCATAATGCGAATTGGCTCCGCCGTGAGCTCACGCTCGTCCAACACCTAGAAATAACTCATGTCAATCACATGTGTAGGATCACTAACATAATGTCTCAAAATAGATACATGAAAAACATCGTGCATATGCCTCAAAGAATCAGGAAAGGCTAGTCGATAGGCCACGGGTACCTTCTTTTCCACAACTTCGAAAGGTCCCACAACCTAGGAGAGAGTTTAGTACCCTTTTCAAACTTGATCGAACTCTTGTGTAGTTTCACCTGCAAAAAAACTCGGTCAACAACTTCATAATTGCAGTGAACGCGATGCGCATGAGCATAACTCTTATGCCGATATTGTTCTTTTTTAATCCCTTGTATTATCATTTTCATTTGTTCTTCCATTTCTTGGATCGCTTCTATTCCTACCGGGACCCTATCTTCAATTCGATCCTAGCTCAATGGCATCCGACACAGTTGCCCGTAAGAAACTCAAATGGTGTCATCTTAATGGTACCTTGATAGTTGTTGTTTTACACAAACTCTACCAATGGAAAAAACTCTTCCCAAGACTTCTATTGGTCCATCATATACATATGCAACATATCTTCCAAAAGTTGGTTTGTTCTTTCTGTCATTCCGCCTGTCTCAGGGTGATATGTTGTACTAAATTTTAGTTGTGTTCCCAATTCCTCTTGGAAATAGATCCAAAAACGTCTAGTAAACACCGGTCCTCTATCAGATGTGACATTTTTTGGCACACCATGCAATTTCACAATCTCGCGGACAAAAACTCTAGCTATGTCTCATGCCTGGTACAACGTACACACAGGCATAAAATGTGCACTTTTCGTCATAGTGTCAACTACCACTAAAATTGAGTCATGCCTCCTTATCATGAACAATAATCCAACAATAAAGTCCATTGAAATGACCTCCCATTTCGATTCCAAAATAGTGTGTGGTTGTAGTAATCCAGATAAATGTCTATGTTCATCCTTTACTTGCTGACATTCTAGACATTTCGCCACGCAGTTAACTATATTTGCCTTCATCCCTTTCAAAAGAATAAGGGCTTAAGGTGTGCCCTCATCTTTCTGGCTCCTCGATGAGCCATTTACACTGCTCTATGAGCTTCGTTTAATATCAAACTTTTCAATTCATCATTAGGAGGTATGTAAATGTGGTTATTATACCTCATCAATCCGTTGTTGTCCAATGTAAATTCTTCAAACTTTGGTACCATCATGGTGTCTTGTAAGTCTGGAAGAATGGAAGGGTATATTTATTATGGATCTGATCCTACTCAGGGATGGATAATATGCAATTGTGAAATGATGTGGATATGAATATGTAAATACTACTTGGATTTGTCTTCTCCTATATCCATTAAGAAAAGGAAAACTAAAAAAGTGAAAACCTTAAAAATAAAGTGAATATGTCCTATTATACATTAATGGGATGAGTAAACATGTCAACACATACATGCACGCACACACACAAACACATACGCATTTCCATTGACTTTTCTATTGCAGTTTCCACATATTCTGTGAAACTCATACTAGTAGCTCAAGTGATCATACAACTATTGCATGGAGAAGCGACCAGAAGAAATAATCGTTGACTATAGGGGAACACAATGTCAAAATATCCATGTAGAAGGGGACCAAAATGCCACCTAAAACAATGAGTCCAGAATCATTTCTTGAAGTTGATTATGATTTTAAGATGGAAGGAGAAGAGGTGGTATATTTTTTGGGGGGTGTAATAGTGAGCTCATCTAATGTTGATTCACTTGGATCTCTACATGTTTCTTCCCAAACTCCTTCAATTCATCATCCATGTTTGTCTTGCAGCATTTTCATTATAATTTACATGAAATTGAAAACAACCTCTTATATTTTTCACTACGATTTCCGTTAGAAAAAAACTCACAAGTGTTGGTCTTCGCCACAATATCCAGAGTTAGGATCAACGAAAGGGGGTCAATCCATGTCACAAAAAACGTGGGAAACATTGAACCCAATATCCAACAGTCTCCCACCCAGTGCATGATGGGTGAGTTTCAAACTCGAGCCCTGTCTCTTTGATACAATTTATTAGACTACGATTGTCGTTAGACCAAAACTAGGAGGTGTTATTATTCACTACAATCATTGGATTTAGGATCCATGAGAGGGGGTTAACACATGTCGTGAAACTTGCACAAATAACCGAGCCCAATATCCAACATTATGATCCTACTTTTCATGTGATTTATGTTGTTAGATTTTTTGTTTAACCTACCTTATTAATTGTTTGATGTTTACTCTTTCCAATTCCTAAAGTTGTAGGTATATTTTGGCATGGCCTCATTGCTTGTTTAGACCCATGTACGAGAATATATAGAAATCGAAAAGAGGAACAACATTGTGAATAGAGATGAAGGGATTACACTAAAAAATACTTAGAGGGAAATCATAAATTGACTCAAACACTACTATGGTATTGGTCAAAGGATGAGTGATGTGTTTTAGCATTAAATTATAGTGAGCTGGCCTCACTCCTTTAGCAAACCTTTCATATGAACCATCATTATAATATCCATATTAATAAACAGTCTCTTTAACATCCTTCATCATCCAAACCTCGACATGGTGAGACCCTGACTATGGACTCTCATCTATGAAGTTTGAAACATAGGTTTAAAAATATGAATGTAAGCTTGCCAATCTTATGAAAAAATATAGGAGGTGTCTAGTGAGAATAATGATTTGTTTAATTGGAAAGATATTTTTGAGGGGGTTCAAAAAAATCATTTTTTGAGGTATTCATCAATATATAATGAAATTAGAGGTATTCTTTAATGATCCATGAATGCACATGCTAAGTCACAAGTTCAATAAATGGATACCGTGTGCTTTGAAATCGTGAGTGATACAATTTTTTTGTGGGTTCTATAATGTTTCTTTTTTAGGGTGGCGAATTCCAATTCCATTACGTATAAAACCATTTTGTTTCTCATGTGAGAAAGATCAAAGTTATATATATATATTCTAGATTACATGCCTGGAGAAATCCCCCAAGTGATTCCCCTCATTTTGAGGATGTTACCAAGGGTAAAACCCATAATATTTAGGGCACAAGGCTAATCAACAATGATGAATGCATCTATTAAAATAATATGCTCGCTAAGAGCTCAACATATCACTTGTGGGAATCGAACCTAGGTGGAGAGGTTAATAACATTTTGTTGAGCACCCAACAAACCGTAAAAAAGTCGATGTTAAATTTTTACTTTTTGGGTACTACTTGATGTTTTATGCTGTATAATTCAACTACATTGTAAAAAATGTTTCCTTCGCTTATGTTTTTTTATTTTCATTTAAGTCTCTCAAAGTTTGCTTGAACATGCGAAAACCCATAACTTAAAATATTAACATTTAAATAAAGAAATGACAGTCAAAAAATTTACCCGACGTGCTCAAAGATTCGACATCAGAAATAATTAAAAAATCACTCAAGAGAACCAAGGCCGCCAAGCGTCGATATTCATTGGTGTCGGTAGAAGGGAGTTTTTCTTTTGCGACAAGCATCACACAAGGATATCATTGATATCGATCCCTTCGGCATCAGTAAAAGGCTAAAAGAGTAAGCGTTAACAAAGAAATGAAGGCTTTGTCGATAGCCAATCCCTGATACCTTTCGGCATTGGCAGTCCCAGGTTTATTTTGACACACACATATTGTTGAAACCCTGATTCTGATTGATGAACACAACCAAAACATCTATCCTCATTTTCCACATGTCTTTGACAGATTTGATAACATGTACGATCTAGTTTTCTCTCGAGTAGTTATCAAGTCCCAAGGCCCAGGTCGCACCCTGAGTTAGTTTTTTCACGTCAACACCATACGACGAAATCGATCGACGCTGGAAGTTATTATCAAGAGGATACCAATGAAAAATTTCACCGCACATTGTCGATCCCCAGTCTATCCAGTAAGAAAGCAACATGATGGGACGTTTTAGTGCTAAGATACATTGGATTCAAAGCATTTAAATAACCAATTAATTCCAAATCTCACATTAATTATTAATTTGTGTGTGGATCAAATCAGTCGTTTGAAGTAGAGCGCAGCAGCCTCCGTCTCTCTGTCGTCAACCCATAAAAAATTGAATTGCATATATTCAGCAACAGATTTCATTTGAATTTAACTTGTACCCCGAGTTAATTGGTTGATATGAAATGACAACTTCTTCCCCGTTTAAATTATTTCAAGTTGTTCTTAAACAAGATCATCGTGCACAAATAAGTTCAGAGCATCCAAAGGAGAGAGACGAACAATTTCAAAAAAGATTCCAAGATCTCGTGAGTATTAAATAACATGTTTAGCAAGTGTTACAGGTATGTAAGAGTCTATGGATTTTTTATGCTTCACTTCATACATTTTTTATCCAGTGTTACCCTATACGCATGCCCTAAAGGATTGATTTCAGTTGCAGGAACAATGCTTCTTGGGAAACACACTCACATGGGGAGATCAACAGATTCTCGAACCTATGGACAAAGTAGCTAACATACATGTTATAGCTTATGATCAAAGGAAGAATTCTATCGTCCAGAGAACAACCAAGAAGAGGAGGATCACTTTAGATCGCTCCATCCTCATCACTATAGAGGAAAATTTGATAAACACAAAATATGCCAGAACATCCGAGCTTATCGGCACAAGAATGGTGATCTTCGATGCCACCCTGGACAAAGCTAAAAGAGATGAAAAAGAGCTGGCTACCACCCTGAAAGAGCTAGAAAATTTGCGTCACTTGGCTAAGTACTATCAGGACACCACTGAGACCATGGTGTACATAAAGAATGAATTCAAGGAGGCCTATAGTAGGTTCACAGACGAGAGGCACCTATTCACTAAAGGGATAGCCGAGATATAGGAAGATACTCTCATGGCACTCGCGACGTGCAAGGATATGGATAAGTGGTATGAAAAAGCGCAATAGGCCATGGAGAGGGTAGACTACATTGGTACAGTTCAATCGGGCCGAGATAAAGAAGAACATGGGATTAAGGTGTTGAAATAAAACAGTCTTAACCACATAAGGAAAGTGGAAAGTATTGGGTGAAAATGTCTCAGGAACCACACCGAGAGATTCAAGAGTAATGGGCCAAGTGTGGGAAACACTGGATTAAGATCAATCGGGTGATGAAATAGATCGGACTTTCCGAGTTCGAAACACCCGATGACTTTTTTGACTTGTGCGACATATTCAAATCGCATACCAATCAAGATGCATCATGGACCGAAAGACTGGCAAAGGTGGTGGACACAACACCAGGGCAAGTACGATAATTCACATAACACCCGATAAAATATTGGGTTGCACTACAACATTTAAGTTCCAGTATGGTGAAGTATTGAGCACATGCGGTAGAGATAAGGGAGATATATGCGGCCCTAATGGAACAACACACATTTCCATACACTAACACCTGTGAGGATTTGTTCATCAGTTGGTCAGAGTATGAGAGGAGTCATCCTTTTAAAGCAATATCTTGAGATGATTGTTAGAAAACTGTTAGGAGAGAAAGCCACATGGTGAGTTTTTTTTTTCTTAATTGCACCTTAGCCGTTATTTTTAGTTAATTTTATGTTATAAATAAGAGCATCGACCGATTAATTGAGGATCGATGGTTGTTGCAATAAAATCTCTTTTCTGGTTTGTTAAGAATTATTTTGAATCTGCCTTTAATTGAGAAGTCCTTCTCGACCAGAGACAAGTTATAATTTCATCAAATGTGTTTATGATTGGATGTGGACAAGAACTATTTTCTACCTCATCGCATGAATGTATGTTGTAAAAAGTAAGATCTATTAAATCTATTGATAAGTTATCTGATGCAATGTTTTTACAGGTCTTTTTGTTAATGATGAAGATGAATCGTTTTGTGATTATGTGATAGATGATTAGAGTTAAGTGAATTATTTTACTTGCCATTATTTATCACATATGTGTTTTCTTTCTGGTAATTAGTATCTCAGACAGTAATTGAATGCTTACATGGTTAACGTATTAGTACTAGTCCCGTGGTATAAAATTGTCATCTACATGCCTGAGTAGCGAGTTATCCCAAGATCAACCTCTTCTCCAGTAGTCAAAACATTTTCCCGTTTCGTTTTCAAGTTGGTTTATACTGGATTCCATCTTATATCGGTCCCACCTAAGAGAAAATAAAAGAAGATAAAATTTGAATTGAAGGAGATGCCTTTGCAGGAAAATGTAGAGATCATCGATTAATTGGTCGGATTGCAAGAACTGGAGAACCATTCCACTATTAAACACTGTAGAGTCTAATTGGGCATCGATGGTGGGTTTGGTTCCTTTTGTTGAACTAAAGGGATTTAGGACCCATCAACAGAATTGGCGCTAGAAGGAGGGCCGAAGAATGAATGGCTGACCACATATTTCACATAATATTTCAGACAACCTGTAAATTCAAAACAACCCACATGCATGGCTAGTGATTCCCAAGACATCCTACACACACTGAGTACTCTTGAAATGAGTAACTCACCCCAGCCCAAGGAAGAATGCTTGTTCCCTGACATACCTTATGCTCTTCCTCACGAGGAATTAAATCAATTCAGAATAATCACAAGAGCATATGCCCGAGATATCGGTCCGTTGTCTTTAGCTCCAATACTTTATCAAAGACAAAAAATAAGTAGACCAGTGGTCAACACTCACGATGAGTTTTTCATGCACACAGTAGAAGACCTAATAGATTTATCAATCTGCAAAATAAAACATCCTCTTAATAAGATCCCTAAAACACCAGTCGGCGACGTCTATGAACGAGATGATTTTTCAGAAGAAGAGGAGTTTAACTCAGAATATGAAGATATGGAAGACAAAAACGACCATGACGAAGAAGGGGGAAACGCACCTTAGAACAATCAACCTTGGTTTTCAAGAGATTCTTTGTCCATCCTAGGGAGAGTCCATAACCTTCCCCGACATCCAAAGAAGTTACTTTCTAATTTTGACCATGAAACCTCACCACTACCTAAAGATCGTATCAAGAAATTCATACTGGCTATCAGACTAATGAATGTCCAACATGAAGACGTAGTATGGAGTATTTTACCATATACTTTAGAGAAATACTCCTCCACATGGTATTTTAACCTACCTGTAGGATCCATAAGTAGTTGGAAAAAGTTTCAAAAGGATTTTCTAGATAATTTTTCCGAAGAAACCACTACAATAGCTTTGATGGATGAATTGTTCACATCCAACATGAGCTCAAAAGAAAAGGTTAAAGATTTCAATCAAAGATTCACAACTATTTTGAACAAATTCCAACCTGAAGCTAAACAAACTCAAGAGTTGCAATTCGAGGTATACGCTAATGCCCTCCCAACGTCGATGTTTGTGAAGAGGGTTGCCAAGCGAACCTTGGCTGAGAATTTTGAAGAAGCCAAAACGATAGAGTTCCAAATGAAGGGATGTAACGAAGGCCAAATATCGTTAGTTAAAAATGAAGTCCAACCTCCCCCCAAGAGAGGACTCCTTTTGACTAGACCATCAGGGAAGAAAGTAGAATAAGCTTCTGAAAAGGGTAATGGAGACATAGAAGACCTACAATGCATGGTTAAGAAATTATCAAACAAGATCATAGACATGAAGAGAAATGTAGGGGAAGGAAACCAAGGCCAAAGGCCCTATAATCCTTTCTTTAAAATAAACTCGCCGTTCAAAGAAATTGAACCTCCCTCAGCTAACTTAAATATCGATTTGGGAAATGTAGCATCTGATTCTTTCTGTACTTAGTACCAATAAAATCACTCTGAAAGAGACTTCCCTCAATGGGTGCATGCCATGAATTTAATCGCCAATCGGTTCCTAGACGAAGTCTCCCTGACAAAACAACCAAGCGGTTCAGTTATGACTGTCATTGATCAAGAAGAGATTGATCCACCAAAAGATACAACCATGCTGATATGGGATCCTGACATAATCATGCCTTCCGAGGACCTGTTTGAGTTTCAATAACCACCCACATAAGTCTCGGTTGTACAAACGCATAGTAAGGGTCCACCTGTCTCAAAAGATCTTGCTACTATCCAAACATTAGGGGGGCAGACAACCCCCGATCACCTAAAAACACATTATTCTCCCCGTGAGAACCCTATAAGAAGCCATACCCGAGAATCACCCAAACTGGAGTACAACGTAGTTGAATATTTGAAGAATTTGAAGGCTAATAGATCAGTTATGGACATTTGTAGGATCCCTCAACGAAAGGACTTCTTATTATAGGCCTTGAAATAAATAGAACATCCTACGATGAGCACTGACCCAGGAAGAAATCTAATCCCAATAGACCTAGGTAATAAACCAACTGTGAACACTTGTTTTGAAGATAAGAAGGGAAGACCTTTTGTCCCACCTTTCCTTTTAACATTTGAAGTCTTCAACAGGAAACTCCATAATTGTTTGGTTGATTCAGGGGCATCCTCTAATGTTATGCCATTGTCTATCTATAAAAAACTAAATGTAGTCCCTTTCAATAGTGATAAGCATGTAATACAACTAGACAGAACCCAGGTGAAGGTCACGGGAGAACTTAAAGATGTAATGATCAGAATAGCCACACATCCTAAGTTTTTGCAAGTGATTGAAATCATTATAGTAGAGATCTTGGAAGCTTATGGATTATTGTTAAGCCAAGACTGGTATGAGAAATTAAATGGATACTTTAGTACAAACTGGGCACACATTTGGCTACCATTAAACAAGCACAAGAATATGATCAAAATTCATAGGGAGAGATACCTGAAACATACAGTCATTGATCTAGAAACCCTAAACGAACCCTCATCAACATATTTCCCTATGATAGGAAATTATTCCTCTGATTCCTATTTAGAGAACTTCTCTGCTCTTCCATCTGATGTCCCTCTCACTCAGAACTTTGAAATGGTTTTTCAAGAGAAATCTTCGATACCGACAAAGGAAACCCTCTTCTGTCAAGAACCCGTGCTAGAAATCACTAGACATAAGATAGGAGAGAAAGAAAGTAATAAGAAGGATGAAACAATTAAATTTCGCTCACAAATTTGGACCATATACTTTGATGGGTCTAAATCACAGGAAGGATTAGGGGTAGGGTGCATCCTCATTGATCCAAAAGGTAAAGGTCATTTCCTATCCTATAGAATAGAATTTGAATGAACAAACAACACTGCCAAGTATGAGGCTCTAGTACAAGGGTTAAAGAAAGCCATAGACTTAAACGTCAAATAATTGAAGGTTTTTGGATATTCTGAGATTATCGTTAGACAAGTAAGAAATACTATACATTGCAATTCCCCACACCTAAAAAATTGTCAACAGGAAGTGCATAGGTTAATTTAGAATTTTGAAGCTTTCAATATCACCGCAATCCCCAGAGAAAAGAATATCCTTGTTGATTCCCTGGCCTAACAATATTTCTAATTGGATGGTCTTTGAAGGGGAAGAACAAATCATAAACTTTTTGACTAACCAAGATAATTTCAAGGACTTAGCTATAGACGATGAAGTGTTCTAGAAATAGTCAACATAAAGTGATTTTCAGATAGGTCATCCGACTGACAAATCAAAATCTCACACAATACCGAAGGGGATAACTAACATAGAAAATCTTTTTGACCTGAAAGAAGGGTTTAAGGGGCTTAAAAACGTGAAAATTGGTAGTTCCTGTCCCATGCAGAAAACTGTGAATCTCATAACCCCGAAAAACCCAAAAAACATAAACCTTGGAAAAACCATATCTAAAGAGGAAAGGAAGTCTTATCTCAAACTATTCAGCCAATATCAAGATGTCTTTGCATGGTCCTACTGAGATCTGAAAACTTATGATACCTGTATCATTCAACACACTATACCATTAAAACCTGAAGTGAAACCCTTCCAACAAAAGCTTCAAAAATATCATCCATCCCTGGAACCTCTCCTATGTCAGGAGTTGAAGAAACTTTTAGATGCCAAAATTATCTTCCAGGTAAAACATTGTGCATGGGTAGAAAATTTGGTTCCAGTGAGGAAAAGTCTGGAGAAATCTGCTTATGCCTAGATTTTAGGAACCTCAATAGAGATTCAGAAAAGGACAACTACCTAGTCCCATCGACGGAGAAACTCTTCCAGACCATGTCCAGTTCTCAGATTTTCTCTCTGCTGGGCATTTTCTCGAGCTACAACCAAGTTCTGGTTTCAGAGGAAGATCGTTTGAAAACTACCTTCCGAACCAAGTGGGGAACTTTTCCTTACAAATGCATGACCTTTGGGTTAATCGACGCACGAGAAAACTTGCAAAGGGAAATGGACGTACTGTTTCGATGGATGATCAACAAGTGTGTTGTAGTGTATCTAGATGACATGATTGTGTATTCGAAGAACAGAGAGGAGGACATCCAACACTTAAACCAGATTTTCGAGAGGTGTAGAAAATATGGTATATCTTTAAACCCTAAAAATACTATCTTTTTTGTGGAAGAAGGAAATCTATTAGGTCATATTATATCCCAAGATGAAATTTGCATATACCCTGAGCAAGTCAAATATCTAACTCAAATCTTGTTACCTCACAACAAAAAGACAATGCAATCCTTCTTCAGGAAAAATAATTTTGTAATAAAATTCACACCGGATTTCACTGAGACTGTCAGACCACTACAAAATATGATCCACAAAGATGATGAAGTTAAGGGGGACGATGAATGAAAGGATTCTTTCAGTAATATTTAAAATTCTATATCCCAAGCCCCCATGTTACTAACTCTCGATTTCAATAGAGATTTCTTCCTCTATACTTTTTCCTCCGACCAGTCGTTAGCTGGAGTATTGACTTAGAAGGATGATGACAACAATGCAGCTCCATTGTCATTCATGAGCACTAATCTCCAAGGAGCCGAACTTAATTATCCTGCTATTGATAAATAGGCCTATGCGGTATATAAGGTAGTGAAACACTTCATATCTTACATCCTCAAGAACCACACCAAAGTAATTGTGCCTCACCCTACATTCCGATCCTTGTTCACTCAACAAGAGATGGGGGAAAGAAGAGGAAACTGGATAGCATTAATCTAAGAATTTGATCTAGCTATAAAACCTGCCAAACTAGTTAAAGGGAAAGGGTTGTGCAAACTTGCAGCTGAAGCCCATGACCAAGTAAATGAGGATTCCATATGGGAGAATGAAATGGCATTATGATGCAGTGAAGCTTCATACATCTCGCAAGGGAAAGATTCTTGGTATGATAATTTGACTTAGCTCCTGCACCATGGGACCTGCCCAAAAAATCTCAAGCCCGGGGAAAACAGATCTCTCAGGTTAAAATCTGCACAATATCACTTCATAAATTCGGTACTCTTCTGGATTAATTATGATGGGATACTTTTAATGTGTCTCAAACGTGAAGATGTGGACAAAGTTATGCAGGAACTCCATGATGGCCCTGTCGATGGAAATTTTGTAGGAAACACCACCGCTCATAAGATACTTAAAGTTGGTTCTTATTGGACCACTTTATTCAAGGACACTCACACATACACTAGAAATTGTAAAACTTGTCAAATAAGCACCGGGAGAGAGAAGAACGCGATAGTCCCACTCCAACCAATGACTGCTTCTAGGCCTTTTGAGAAATGGGGGTTAGATATCATAGGAGAAATTGCACCAAGTTCCTCAAAAAAACATAAGTACATACTTACTACCACTGATTGTTTCACGAAATGGGAAGAGGCCATCCCTCTGACTCATGTTAATGAGATGGTAGAAATCCAATTCATACAACAACAACTAATCACAAGGTTTGGTGTCCCTTCTGTCCTGGTTTTTGATAATGCAACTTACTTTTATTCCACCCTATTGATGTAGTTTTCTCTAAACAAAGGAATCATAATTAGATACTCTCCAAATTACTATCCACGAGGAAAGGGAGTGGTAGAATGAACTAATAATAAACTAGTGAGAATATTGAAGAAAGCGGTTGCATACAACCAAAACAATTGGCATAATTTACTCCACAATGCTTTATTGGTTGATAAGGTTACACCCAAGGAAGATATAGGGAATTCCCCGTAGTTTCTGGTATACAGATAGGAAGCCATCCTCCCGAATGTGCTTTATCTTCCATCTCTTCAATTGGCCGAAGATTCCAAAAGACATCCTTCATCAGTCATACAAAAAAGAATTGACACTCTGCTCATGTTGGAAGAAGAAATGGAAAAGGCTAAATCAAAGTTCATATCCCACCAACAGATCGCTAAAAGATGGTTTGAAAAGCATAATGCTAAAGAGAAGAATTTTGAAGTAAGAGACTTGGTCCTAAAATGGGACAAAGAAAATGAGCCTAAAGGCAAACATTCTAAGTTTCAGAATCTATGGCTCGGACCTTTGCAAGTGGATGAGAAGATTGGGGCAGACACTTATTAGTTACAGAATCTAAGGGGGGATCCAAATGCCCTCCCAACAAATGGACAAACCATAAAACAATGTTTCCACTAATATCTATATCTATATCTATCTATATATATATATATATATATATATATATATTGTTGAGTTTTATTTTATATTTTGTGTGTGTGTGTTTGATGAGTTTTCTTTTATCTAGGTTAATTGCGAATTACTTTTTATTTTTTATTTTTCTTTTGTTGTTTTGTTTTCCTCACTTTTAAAGGTGGTGTTTAGCGAGACAATGGTTGATGTCAAATCATGTGACATAGCGAAATCTGTTCCTAACTCATCACTCACATACAACACAAGAAGCACTGAGGAACCTATGGTTGTTTCGAGGGGTCCTCTATCTAACCTGCACAAGTGAACAACTTTATGGAATTGCAGAAGCGTTTGCCTGGTGGTCTAGTGAAATTTTAAGGGAAAGTTGGTAAGATGAAAAGGACTTCATGAACCCCAGAGACAAATCTAGCTAAGGATTCACCTTAACCATCTCATTTTTCAAGATAAACAGACATCATCCTCTCCCACTCGCTTAGGGCGTTTTGTCGAAATAAAAGTTAACTATACCAAATGAGTGAACAATGGGAGAGGGTATACAGATATATCTGTTAGGGCTATGGACATTCCCTGGTAGTAGATAAAGGTTTATGATGTCATGGTGACTTTGTCGGGGCTATGGACGCTCATTGGTAGCAGAGCAGCACTGTAGCAAGTGAGTAAAGGTAACTAAAAGCTCCATGCCAATGAATACTTTAATATATTTTTGTCAAAAAGGGCATGAGTCAGGGTTATAGGAAATGAAAAAGGAATAAAGGTTAAAAACCCCATAGGCAGACCCGAAAACATCAACCGGAGAATTTCAAATGCAAGGGTAAAAGAGGCTCTAATTTGAAAAACCAGTTAAGTTCTCCATCTACTTTCACACCAGCCGAGCTTGAAGGAGGAACACAGATTCTTCTTTCACCCATTAAGTCACCATTTGATGAGCACTCAACACACCCTAAAAAATTCTATGTTAAATTTTTACTTTTTCGGTACCACTTGATCCTTTACGTTGTCTAATTCGACCTCATTGTAAAAAATGTTGCCTTTGATTATGTTTTTTTATTTTCATTGAAGTCTCTCAAATTTTGCATGAACATGTGAAAACCCATAACTTAAAAGACTAACATTTAAATAAAGAATCGACGGTCAAAACATTTCTCGATGCACTCAAAGATTTGACATCGGGAAAAATTAAAAAATCACTCGAAAGAACCGAGGCCGTCGAGTGTCGATCTTCGTCGGCATTGGCAGAAGGGATTTTTTATTTCATGACAAGAATCACACAAGGATATCACCGATGACCAATGTAATCTCCCCAAAAATAAATTATTTTGGAAGACTGAAAATACATAGGAATTTATTTCTGTTTTTGGAAAATTATTGCCATTTATGGCAATTCTGAATTGGGAATTTAGTTAATTGTAATTAATTATTGTGACTGGTTGGGCAAATATTTTATTTTCCCAACTAACTCTTTGACTATGACACTTGTAAGAGAGAAATAATTTATATATTTATTGATGAGATAAAAATGGAACAACCAGGTTGAAATTAGCTAAACATGACTCCATGAGTGGGGAATAGGCTTGAATTAGCTCATGGATGAATTTTACAAGTGGAAAATATGGAATTTGGCCATTGGCAGCCCCTGAAAATCATGTATTTGTAAAGATGCAAAAATTCCCAAGGAAAAAATACCTAGGCACAAAATCGTTTTTCATATATAACATATGGGAGGAGGCAAGACATTTCTTATTATGCTGGGGAAAGATGGACTTGTTGTTACAAGCACTAATTTTGAGTGTGAGGCAAGGAGAACTTGTGATCTGAAGAAAGACGAACTTGTTATTTCTGAGTGTGAGGCAAGGAGAAATGGGATCTGAAAGAAGATGGTAGCAAAAGTGGAGTTTGAGGTTCTCCCTCATGGATTCATGGTTAGGATAGGGGGTGAACGGAACAAGTAATTTGGTTGTTTTTTTCTATGGTTGGGTGGAACTTCGTTGTTCCATTTGTTCTCAAAACAATTTGTTCAGATATGTTCTTCTAATCTTCCTTAGTTGATCGTTCTATTGATTAATAATTGGTAGAATGTATTTTCTTAGTTCTGGTTAAATGTTCTATGAATGAATGACTGATAGAATACATCTACCTACTAGGTAGAAGGAAATGAATTATTGATTAGACCTTTACAGTTGAATTATGCATTGAGTAGAGTCAACGATGACTTCTTTATGTCCTAACCATTGATAAATGTATGGAAGTTTCTTGAGTAGAGCTAAGAAAATTGTTGTATGTATTGTTGTTGACGAAAGTATGAAAGTTTCCTATCCCTGTGATATAATCTATGGTCTACAATAGAAAACAATTAATGGATAGATTTGTGACTAATATTAAGGAATGTTTAAATTGTACAATTACCAATTCGAAGTTCAAATGAATATCAGAATTGGACTATATATGTATATGTGTTGTTACCTATACGGATTCTCCGAGCTATATGAACATCTATTACTGATGCAGGAGCATCTACACATCCTCAAGCGAGCCAGCGCGCACGGAGAAAGAACACACAGCTGGACAGTGCCAGCGCGCACATTTTGAAATACTTGGAAATTGGTGCACCGTCGTTTGGACGAGGCATTCAAAACCTAACGCAGTTGTATTGAATTAGTAGATAGGGAGGCATTTAATTGATTTTAATGCTG
>ML780130.1:546588-572227 GCA_009831015.1 Picea engelmannii | reverse complement strand
GCAATTCGTGTTCGCGTGAAACGCGAACTCCCGAAGTCCGAACTCCCGACATAAGTCAGGAAGAGCATTGACTCTTCGGGCCCGTGAGAAATAGAAGGTCCTGGTGGGCGCAGACGGCTCGGTGAGGGGCAGGTTGCGTCAATTACATAGGAAGCTATGTTTCAATTATTGTAAGCAATTTCCTTTTTAATCTCAAGAACAAATGTCTAGGGACTTTAATACATAAACCTATTACCTTTTACAGAGTTGGTCCCTTATTTAAGCGAGTCTTCAAAATCTACATAACATTTGCGATCATAACTATTGATTAGGTAAAATTGTCTCCAGGAGGGCTTTCCCCCTCTATCCTTTGTTTAAGGATTGAAGATAAATTTAACCAACTGTCTATAGGATCCTGGTATAAAAACTACCAAGATAATAGTATTCTAGGGTAGATCCGTATCTTTTTCAATAGAATCTAGGTCGTGAGATCCAGTGTAGTTGCAAAAAGGCTAAGGTCAAGAGACTTTCAACATTTAGAAGCTTAGGAGAGAATAGTGAGAAGCTCTATAGAGAGCGCAAGTGTGTGCAGGGCTGAAGTCATGTTTCATTGATGAAAGCTCATGAGGGACAATGCTTTCAAAAACATAGAGAGTACCTAAAGTTACAAGGCTCGCAAGAGAAATTTGGAAGGCATAGTCTTTGCAACATTTTGAAAATATCCCAATTTAGGAAAGAAAGAGAAAAAAAAGTTCAAGAGGAATAGTGGTTTTAAATATCGATAGGTAGCACTTAGAAAAGTGTCTAAGTCCTAAAGATTTGAAGAGTCTAAAGGTGGATCGCAAAAATTTCGAGATAATCAAAGGAATCTCAAGGGTTAAGATCCATCCAAAAGAAGACAAAATATTTCAAGCCGTTAGATCTCAAAAAACTAGCGCATTTTTTAGTCGCAAGGAACTATCGGAGTTTTGCAAATTAGAAGATTTGGAAGAAGCAGAGTGAAATCTATGAAACTCGGAAACCTGAAATCCCAAATCATCAGGACCATCCATTGAAAGGGGACATGTGGCAAGAGATCAACATTTCGCTGACTCACAGGGGGAGGAGGTCAAAGGGCTGAGCTGTGAGGATTCACGAAATGCGAAATCATGATTTAATCTGAGTTGTTGATCGAGGAGAGATCTGGACTGTCGATTGTCTAGGGAGAATTTTGGGGTATCGAGGATCAGAAGAAGGGAAGTGAGTACCCATCCAACTTCTTGAAATGCAAAGTCTCGATTTTTCAAAGGAGAGTCTGGACCATTGGATCCAGAAAGGATACTTTTCAATGGGTCAAGGGATCCAGAAGGAGGCAGAAGTTGAAGTGTTAAAAAAATCATAGACCGAGGAGCCGAAGAGATGAGAGTCATCGATCTACGAGGGGACACTTATCACCATATCAAGAGCTTCAGACAGAGTTACCCTGGAGTTTTTAGTTTGAGAATTGAAACAGTCAAAGCTCAAAGAGTCAGAGCGAATGTTAATCTTCGATCTAGGTTGGACAGGTGTCACCAGATTGTGGACTCTAGAAGGATTCACTCTAGAGACTGGTGTCTGCTGAAACTTGAAATCGCCGAAGTCCAGATTCCAGGAAATGATGATAGTCATTGATGTGAAAGAGGGCACGTGGTGCCAGATCTAGAACTCCCTCCGGGAGACACCCAGTCAGCAGGGGCGAGATATTGAGATTTAAGATCTCAGAAGTCCGAAGAAGCGGCACAGATCAGAGCCATTAGATAACCCAAATGAATCTGAGCCGTCATATCCATAGAGGAGATGTGGGAAATATATGTGGACTCTAGGAAAAGACTCGAAGAAATTCTAGGCCATGCGATTTAAGCATAGACATGGCAGGATTCCACGTAATTTAAGGAGAAGGAAAAAGGCACTTGAGATTTGAGATCCTCGAAGGCTGGATCCACTGAGGAGACCCTAGCCGTGGATTCAAGGGGACAGGTGGCAATAGATCTTCCACTCCGGGAGATCATCAAATAGAGAAGAGTAGAGTTGAGAGTTGAAACTCCCAGAGGTCGGAAAGGCAGAGTCAATGATATCCATTGATCAAGAGGGGAGAAATGTGTCGACATATCGAGGGAATCTGAGGAGACACGTGGAAAAGGAAAGAATGACATATGAATGAAGGGGATAGTGAAGAGGAGTTAATGCCCATAAACTGAGAAGGGCCAAGAGCGCGGAGAGTCAGAATGTTTCAAGTCTGCGATAGATGCATTGAACGTTATTTTATTTAAGCATGCAATTCTACGATTTGGACTCCACATTGTTTAGACCTCTATCACATGACTACTTTCTACACTTAAGGATATTCTGTAATTCAAGTGGGGTTCTTCCTCAGTAAATCTAACGTTAATACGTGTATATCTTTATATGTAGATATTGGGAAATGATCATAATGATTAGTGGGACTTTACTAACCATTACACTTATGTTAGATATGTTGGGAATCTTAAAGGCTAGAGTACAACAAGGTTACCTTGACCCTTTAAGTATATGACTACTGTGTAGTAGGAAAGAACCAAAGATAAAATTCGTTATAATTATAGTTAATTTGTGTCAATAACTAGAAACATAAAGCTTGAAAAACTAAATAGTGATGATAAATAGCTACTTATAATAACAGTAGGCCTTTCGAGATAAGTTGTTCGAAGAGAAAGAGATTTAATGTCCCTAATAATTTTTTTTTTATTTGGTAAATTTAGGGAACATTAAAACCGATCCCTTCGGCATCAGTAAAAGGATAAAAGAGTAAGCCTTAACGAATAAATGAAGGCTTCGACGATAGTTGATCTGCGATACCTTTTGTCATCGGCAATCCCAAGTTTATTTTAACACACGCATCTTGTTGAAACCCCAATTCCAATTGAGGAACATGAACAAACCACCTGTCCTCATATGCCACATGTCTTTGCCAGATTGGATAAAACATATGATCTAGTTTTCCCTTGAGTAGTTATCAGTTCCCGAGGCCCAGTTCACACCCCGAGTTAGTTTTTCCACATCGGCATCGTACGACAAAATCTATCAGCGTCAGAAGTTCTTATCAAGAGGATATCAACGAAAAATTTCACCACACATTGTCGATCCCTGATCTGTCCACTAAGAAAGAAACACGATGGGACATTTTAGTGCTAAGATATGTTGGATTCAAATATTTTAAAGAACCAATTAATTCCAAATCTCGCATTAGTTATTAATTTGTGCGTGGATCAAATCATTCGTTTGAAATATAGCGCACCACCCTACACACCTTTGTTTTCAACCCATGATGAATTGAATTGAGATTCAACGACAAATTTAATTTGATTTTCACTTGTACCCTGAGTTAATTGGTTGATACGACACGACAGCTTCTTCCCCATTTAAATTCTTTCAAGTTGTTCGCAAACAAGATCATTGTATGCAAAGAAGTTTAACACATCCAGAGGAGCGAGACGAGCAATTGGGAAAAAGATTCCAAGATATCGTGAGTATTAAATAACAATTTTAACAAGCATTACAGGTATGTACCATTCTATGTAGTTTTTATGCTTCACTTCATACATTTTTTTTCCAGTGTTACCTTGTATGCATGCCCTAAAGGATTGATTTCAATTGTAGGAACAATGCTTCTTGGGAAACCCACTCACATGAGGGGATCAAAAGAATCTTGAACCTATGGATGAAGTAGCCAACATACATGCTATAGCTTATGATCGAAGGAAGAAGGCTATTGTCCAGAGAACCATGAAGAAGAGGAGATTCACTTTAGGTCGCTCCATCCTCATCACTACAAAGGAAAATTTGATAAACACACAATATGCCAGAACATATGATCTTATCGGCGCGGGAATGGCAATCTCCGATGCCACCCTGAGCAGAGCTAAAAGAGATGGAAAAGAGCTAGCCGTTGCCCTGAAAGAGATAGAAAATTTGCATCACTTGGCTAAGTAATACCAGGACACCACTCAAGTTGCGGTGTACCTAAGGAATCAATTCAAGGAGGCCTATAGCAGGTAAAAAGATGAGCATCACCTATTCACTAAAGGGATAGACGAGGTCCAAGAAGATACTCTCGTGGAACTCGGGACGTGCAAGGATATGGAGCAGTGGTATGAAAAAACACAGCAAGTCGTGGAGAGGGTAGACTACATTGGTGTATTTCAACAAGGCCGAGATAAAGAAGAACATGTCATTAAGGTGTTTAATGAAAGTACTCTTCACCGCATAAGGAAAGAGACCGAGTATTGGGCGAAAATTTCTTGAGAACCACACCTAGAGATTCAATAGAAATGGGCCAAGTGCGGGAAACACTTGATTAAGATCAATCGGGTGATGAAAGAGATCGCACTTCCCGAGTTCGGAACACCCAGAGGAATTTGTCGACTTGCGCGACATAGTCGAATCGCACACCAAGAAAGATGCATAATGGACCGAAAGAGTGGCAAAGGTTGTGGACACAATGCAAGGGCAGGTACAACAATTCATGGAACTCCCGATAAAATCTTGGACTGCGCTGCAATAGTTAAGTGCCATTCTGGTGAAGTATCAAGCACATGTGGTAGAGATAAGGCATATCTACATGGCCCCGATGGAACAACACAGATTTCCATATGCCAACACCGACGAGGAGTTGTTCATCAGTTGGTCAAAGTATGAGAGGAGTCATCTTTTTAAAGCGATATCTTGAGATGATTGTTAGAAAACTGTTAGGAGAGAATGGCACATGGCAAGTTTTGTCTTGCTTAACTGCACTTTAGCCGTTATTTTTAGTTAATTTTATGTTATAAATAAGAGCACTGAATGATTAGTTGAGGGTCGATGGTTTTGGAAAGAAACTCTCTTTTCTGGTTTGTTAAGAATTATTTTGTAGTTGTGTTTAATTGAGAAGTCCTTCTAGACGAGAGACGAGTTATATTTTCAACAAATGCGTGAATGATTGGATATGGATAAGAATTGTTCCCTATCTCATCTCATGAATGTATGTTGTAACAAGTAAGAGCTATTAAATCTATTCATAAGATATATGATGCAATGTTTTTACAATTCTTTTCTTTAATGATGAAGATGAATTGTTGTGTGATTATGTGATAGATGATTCAAGTTAAGTGAATTATTTTACTTTCCATTATTTATCGCATATGTGTTTTCTTTCTGATAATTAGTATCTCAGATAGTAATTGAATGCTCACATGGTTAATGTATTAGTACTAGGCCTGTGGTATAAAATTGTCATCTGCATGATTGAGTAGTGGGTTATCCCAAGCTCAGCCTCTTCTTCAGTTGTCAAAACCTTTTCTCGTTTTGTTTTCAAGTTCGTTTATACCGGATTCCATCTTATATCGGTCCCATCTAAGAGAAAATACTAAAAGAGAAAGTATGATTTGAAGGAGATGCCTCCATAAGAAAACATAAATCCCATCGATTAATTAGCTAGATCACAAGATATGGAGAACCATTCCACTATTAAATTCTATAGAGTCTAATTGGGCCTCGGTGGCGAGTTTGGTTCCTGTTGTTGAACTAAAGGGATTTAGGAGCCATCAAAACATTCCTCCTAACCTCTCGAGCTAAACCTAATTGACACGCGCAGATACACATAATGCTATCATGGAAAAGGAAAGGGATGGAAATAAGGTTAGGTAAGATCTTGTATAGATAAAATGTCATCATACACATGATCTCCAAAAGGGTGGAAATATTTATATATGTAATGTTGTTCATATAAAGTTGCATGAAGATTAATATTGGAAAACAAAACAATTTTAAGTCCTCCCATTTCTATTGTACATCTTCTACAATTCCACCTTAAGTTCAAATGATAAAATACAACCCTTACAATTCCACCATAAGCTCAAATGATAAAATAAAATCTTAGTTTGAGTAAGTAGAATGTCGTAAAGAAGTGAACTATATTACCTATCATCATTAATCGCTCATACATACATAGTTTTCTTAATTCCTTATTGTCAACATTTGTAAGCCCACTTCCGAGTTCATATAGTATTTGCAATGAACGTCTTAAAGAAGTGAACTATATTACATATCGTCATTAATATCTCATACAAACATAGTTTTCTTGATTCCTTATTGTCAAAGTTTGCAAACCCACTTCCGAGTTCATATAGTATTTGCAATAAACCTCTGGATGCAAATTTACAACACGAATGTTGTCTCTAAGAGTCCAAATATGTGTTATGCACAAACAATTGTGTGTTCCCTCATTGAAGAAGAAAACCCCAAATGATTTGATTCTAAAGTGAGAGCTCAAATGATATAGGCAAGCCAATGTTGTGTATAGTAAAACAATCTTAGAAATAAATACCAAGACTCTACCATAAAAAATATTGTATTTCCCTTTATATTAGAAATAATGCATTTTTGGTGAAATCCATTTAATTATGAAATCCATTTCCACTTGCCTTGGTATTCCTTTTAAAAACTCATAATTTTCCTGAATGTATATAATTATTCTTCATCTATGTATTCTTTATCTTCCATTGTTTGAATTTTTCTTTGTATTTTGTATTCTTTATCTTCCATCTCTGCAACATTATCAAGTATCTTCCCAATTTATTTCCTTGAGAATCCTATTGATTCCTCGAAAGGAGTGATGGTCCTTCTCTAATCCATTATTTTCACCTACCATACTATGTCTCTTACATTGGGATGATGCTAACTAGTATACAATCTATTAATTTTCATTTTGAAGGTCCTTGAAGTTAATTCAACAACATATCATGTTTGTATTTTCAAAAACCAAGATTAAGTGTAATGCAAGATTTATGGTCCATATCTCTCATGACTTTCAAATTCTATTTTTTTTCGTTGCTACTATTTGAATAAATTGTGGTTCTAGGATATTTATAATCTACAACATCTTATGAATCCTTGTTTTCAATGGCTACAAAGTTCTACATTTCAAAGTGTTTTTAGTATGCTACAGATTTAGATCTATGTTTGCAGTGGCTACATAACCTAATTTCAAAAGGAGCATTTTAATGGTTATGGATTCTATTTTGAGTGCATGTACAACACTATATCAATGAAGGTACAATCATTTATACTTTCATATTGACATAAGTTTCTAAATACCTATATCTTGGAAAATTGAATGAATAGGAAAATCAGAAAGTAGGATAAGTAAACCACCATTATATCATGAGACATTTATATTTTCTTAAATGAGTAAGATTTGTAACTTCTTCCATATGAACTCTATAACATTTGGATTTTAAAACTTTTGTTAAGATTTAGAAATACTTCCTAATATAAAATGTGTGTATTGAATAAATTTACATAAATTATTTTCTTGTTTACTTAAAATGTTACATGTGATTGGAATTCCCTTTAGGTAATACAAAAAAAAAGTTGTTTTGTGGATTTATATTAACAATTCCTTCGTACTAATGTGGTTGTCCAAATATCCGTCCTTCATCAAACTTGCTAATTGTAGGTATTAAGAAACTAAGATTTAGAAAAAGAATGCTATGAGTGTTGCATATACTACATTATATTGTTCATAGTGGATGAAGTTTTTTGAATTTATTTTAATAAAAAAAGTGTAGTGTTGTTTATTTAGTGTTTATTTTAATAAAAAAAATGTAGTGTTGGTTATTGGGTGTTTGTTTCATATTGAGTACAATTCCATATATATTTTTCAACATTTTTTCATTTCCTGAAACATTGAAGGTTTAACATTTACGAGGGATATAATTTGAATATTCTACTTAAGGATTTTTAATTTTTTTTGAAAATATGGAATGCCATACTACATGGGTGTGTGGAACATCAATATAATGTCTAACTACTCTTGGTTAACCAAAAAATAATGGACAAAAACTGTGGAAGTCAATATAATGTCTAACTAGTGTAGGTTCATTAAGAAATAATGGACATTAAATGCAAAACTTTGATGTGATTATTGCTCATTTACAACATGTAATTGACGTTCGAAACATTGGAATAGATGTCTATATCAAAATAAGATGTCTAATTAGTATTAATTAACCGAACATATATCAAAATAGTGTTAATTAACAAACAAACAATCCATGTAAAATGAAAATTTCAAATATAATTAATGTTAATTATAAGATGTGTACTATACATTTCAAACATAAAATATCCAACACCATAATCTCAACATCAATTTAATGTTAAGAATAATCATGTTCAACTCGTTTTCCCATTGAATTTACCCCCAATTTATCAATGACCCCCAATTTAGTGTGGTTTCTTCATGTTATTTAATTCAATTGGTCAAGGAGACCTCCTTAGTACTGTTTTTCTTTCTATTAGTGGGATATTATAAGATTTACAAGACATCCTTACTAGTGTTGTTCTTTGTACTACTGAAACATGTGTTGTTTTTTGTACTAGTGAAACAATATAGTATTTTTTTTCCAGGAAAAGTTGTTTCATTGATATTTAAACCTCCCTAGAAACCTGTTCAGTGAAATGTTTGAGAGAACTCCAGGAGCGTTAAACAAGTAATTGTATCTGTCTTGGCAGCTTATATTATGCATCTTTGTAATACGATCACAATTATTTGCATAACCAATAGTGACCGACAAAGTTTATTTTATAAGGGGACTTGCAGACAAGGAATCGATGTAAAGGCGGAAAATGGTTCTCAAAGTAAGGTCGTGTATTCATATTCTGCTTTGCCCCGAGAGAATTTGTTCGAGGGAAAACATTGACCTGAGCTGTAACCAGGACCTCCGGATCTTCTTTTCTTTTCTTTTGCTCACAGAAATGTCCGGAACGTGCAATGATCAATCCTTTCCTGAAATGTACAGTACGTGAGACTGAGATGCCCTACGTACTGTCTCCTTATTCATGCTCGTTCTCTTTTCCACAAAGATAGCTGTGAGGAAAGTTCTATCCACCATGTAAACAGCTATTTTTAGATGTAATGGAAAACGATAAGCGCCTCAGTGAATGCTCTAGTAGTATATGCCCGTACTACATGTACTGCACAGGTAACGTAATCAACAGAAGAAAAATAGGGACCAATACCATGACGTCTGCTATGTCCTGTTAAAATTGATTCTATTCATTTTGTTTACTGTGATAATCGAGAAAAGCTCTGTGATAAAATATTCCTCCATCAGATCGCATCGCGATCAGTGTGGTCCTTAGCATAAAATATACTTCAAAACCTATTCGTTATTCGTATCCATCATTTGCGTTTGTGTTAAACACTTTTCAAGATGTTAATAGCTTAACAGATCTGACTTTTCAACTCTTTGTTAAATTTATAATTAAGATACTGAATATAATTTTGAACATTTTGTTAAAGTTATAATGAAGATACTTGTTTAATATATCATTAAGATGAATTTTAAACAATTTTTTATTTTAATTATTTTTATATAAAATTTGATACAACTCATCAGGCTAAATTGTAAGATGAATCTCTTCATACAAAACGCACCCTAAAGGACTCAAACGTTTCTTTATCATGCTGTTATGAAACATGGGAAGGACCTGAAAGTTGTGAATACTTATCATTGTCTATTAATATTATTTATACTGTGTTTATGATCAGATTATTTATTTTACTTATTTATTATTTTTTTCTTATATCTACTTTTCAAAATAATTTCCTTTAAATATTTTAAATTATATATATTTATTTATTTCAGTAATGTTTTGCTCATCCGGAATATGAGAAGAGTATTTTTTAATCTCACCACTAGCATAGATTCATTTATAAGAACATAAAAATTTGTAAGAATAAAAGAAATGTATTTGATCGATATATTGTTATTTATATATTTACCTTTTAGTTTGTTTATTTATGAATTTATTACAATTTGGATTTTAGTTTTTTCCCACATATAGACTTTATTCATCAAGTTCAGGTTAACAATATAGGCTTTATCTATCAAGTTCATGTTAACAACATGTTTGATTGGTTAAGAATAAAGAAAAAATGACCTCCTCAATTATCAAAACATCATGATTACTCTATTTTACAAAGTTAGGTCACTTCGTTCTTGAAAGATAAAAGAATACATAGGTTGAAATCAATAATAAAAAGTCATAAATGACATGTGAACTTTTGGAATAAACATGTTTAGCACCTTGTCGAGTTATTGTGAAGGATTGGACAAGCAAAAGAGAAGATTTTAGTAGTTATTTTGTTGATTGCAAAATAATGGAATAAAGAGGTATTTTTAAGATATTGTTGTTATGAATTTTTATGAAAAAGTTGTTCCTATTTTTTTGGTTAAGTATATGATTTAAGATTTTTTTATGAGGTTGGTTTATAATGAGATGATGTTTTTTTTAATACTAATAGTGAGGGTTCATAATTCTATATGTCACACTATGTGTTAAAAAGTTTCTTTATTTCTAATGAATACTATTGAAACTGTTTTTCTCTTTGGAAACAATTAAGTATATAGATATAATAATAATAATAATAATAATAATAATAATAATAATAATAATAATCAATTTTTAAGGTCACGGCCAAGTCAACACACTAAATTGGTGTATGAGAAGCCCTTGTTTGTGGGACAAGGGACCCCCCTCCACCCATCGATTTGACTGATAAAGTCTATGAAGGTATACATACCCTACCCCCCTCTGGATTTGAACATGTAACCTCTTAAGATATATATATATATATATATATATATATATATATATATATATATATATATATATATATATATATATATATATATAGTGTTCCTATGCTTAAATGTATGTAATAAAGATGTTCATTTTTATTTATTTATTGATTAATATTGATATTTAAAGTTTAAAGGAGAAGTTCATTAATATAATATAGTCTAACTTACTATCTTTATTCTATTATAAGGTGATGAAAATATTCTTCATGAAAAAATTATTAATTATTTTCATAAAAAAATTCAAATATTTCAACATTATGAAATAAATAGTGATGAAACTAATATTATCATATCATAGCTAACTTCAAGAAAATAATTTATGATCCAATTTTATATGGTGATAGAACCTTGTAAACACCTGCTAATAAATTTTGATTTTTATTAAATTAAAATAAGAAAACAATGTTATTCAACACTTAAACTACAATATTTCGTGGCTTTAATATGTTTTCTCTATTATTCCCCCCACCCCCACCTATATGAGGGTGGGGGTAGAGGGAATCTCACCTATATGAGGGTGGGGGTCAGGGGAATAATAGAAAAAACATAATATGTTTTCTCTATTATTCCCCCACCCCCACCCCCATATATGAGGGTGGGGCTTGGGGAATAATAGAGAAAGCATAATAGGGATGGGGAGAATAATAGAAAAAACATATTATGTTTTCTCCATTATTCCCCTATATGAGGGTGAGGGTGGAGGGAATAATAGAGAAAACATAATAGGGGTGGGGGGAAATAATAGACAAAACATATTTTGTTTTCTCTATTATTTCTCACCACCCGTATTATGTTTTCTATATTATTCCCCCCACCACTACCCTCATATTGGGATAATAATAGATAAAACGTATTATGTGAGGGTAGGGGTGGGAGGAATAATAGATCAAACATATTATGTGAGGGTGGGGATGGGGGAAATAATAGATAAAACATATTATGTGAGGGTGGGCATGGAGGTGGGGCAATGTAAAGTTCCCGAAATTTACCAAATAAAAAAAAATATCTTAGGGACATTAAATCTCTTTCTCTTCGAACAACTTATCTCAAAAGACATACTGTTATTATAAGTAGGTAGTTGTTGTCACTATTAACTTTGTCATGGTTTAGGTTTCAAGTTATTGATACAATAAACTTCCATTATAACATATTTTATCTTGGAGTTATTTCCTACTGCATAGTAATCATATACATAATGGTCAAGGGTAACTTTGGTATACCCCAACCTCTCAGCTTACTAACATATCTAATATAAGAATAAAGGTTAGTAACACCCCACTAATGTTATACTATCTCCATATATAAACATTGACATTTATATACATTAAATCCCACTAGAATTATAATCCTCTCTCTCTCTCTCTCTATATATATATATATACGTTTATAATATATAGGACCCTTAGCCTTATACCTATTTCTATGCATAAACGTTAAAGTTAGGCTACAAAGAAAAACCCCACTTGAATTACAATAATCCCTATGCATAGACATTGCTCATATCATATAGGGTCTATAGGAATTTGAGTTTAAAACATAGATTGTATACTTAATATTAGGGTCCAGACAAATTCAATATCAATGCATACCTCGCAGACTTAAAATAAAGGTGGCTTTATGCTAACTGCTTAAGTAATACATAGGCCCTTTCCACAAATGCGTAGGTTGTATGTCACATGTGGGCCCCCTCCTAAATGACATTCAAATTTCAATGCTTGACAAGCGCTAGCTCTTCTCTTTCTATGCCCTTCCTTTACGTGACCACGTCTGCGACCACTCACCTAACCAAAAGTCATTTTTCAATTTCACGTACCGAGACTTTGCGTGTGAGTCACCCCGACTCTCCCGACCTTTGAAATCAAGACAAGGGCCGATCACTTGCTAGCTCCATTCCTTAACTTCCCTCGATATGACCTCCAACTAAACTCTGGGGCTTACCTCCGAGCGCGTTGAGAATTCGCATATCGGGAACTCCCAACTTCATTCACCTCCATTCTCCTGAGGTTTGAACTCTTGATTACAACAATGTCAGATCAACGGTCCTGATTTCCCCGCAATCTGATGGTCCAAATCATTCTCTCGCGAATCCGTACTTCGCATATCAGGACTCTGGAACAACTCCCTCCTTCGAACCTTCGATTCTAGATTTCTCGATATTTCAGAGTGTCAAATCAACGGCTCACACTCCTTCAGATTTGATGGCTACTATCTCTCTTGAGCTTTCGAATCTTAAAAAACTCTTGCCCCTAACATCCTTCCAAATCCAATGGATCTGATAGTCCAGATCTCTCCTCGATCCAATGACTCAGATCAAATCACGAAACTCGATATTCGCGAGTTCCCAGAACTCTTACCTCTAGCTTCCCGAATTGCAAACTCTCAATAATCCTAGATCTAAGGTCCATGATCTTCCTTCGATCGACGTCTGTGGCATTTTCTCCTATGTGCTTGCTCCTCAATGTCTGGACTCTAATCAGATGGCCCATATTTCTCCCTGCACCTGATTTAACAGTTGTTGTCACTCCTCCTCTCGAGCTTGCACTTTCTTTCGACTTGGAAGAATTTCTAAGTGTTCAAAGGCTTCTTCCTTTGATCTTTCTCATGTGAGCCGACTTCTCTAGATCTCTCTTGATTCTGGGAACTCTATCCCTTCTAATATTTCGTCAATGGAATTTGACCTCGCCTTGGAAAACCCTTGCCCCATGTGTATTGACTTGCATTGTTTTCTCCTGAGCTTTAAGAACTTGAAGCAAGTTCTCTCTGCATGCACTCCTTGTGATTTCACTAACGTTCATATGGTTGTCTTTCAAGACTTCATCCGAGTGTTGGCCTAATGCACCCCTTGCATAGGTCTAACTACATAGTGTTCAGTAACTCTGTTTCTATTCCCCTTGTTCCTCAAAGGGATATCTGTGCCTTCTTGGCAAATTCTTCTCAAGCACTCCTTACTGAGCCAACAGATTATTTAGTAATTATGTGAGTGTCTTTCCCTCGACATTTCTCTTCTCTTTGAACTCGAAATAGAGTTCTTATGTGCACTTATTTCACAGCCTAAAGAACCCAAAATGGTTCCAGAATCACAAATAGAGAAATTACATATAACCCTGCAGATGAAATCTAACATACATCTATAGCATCAATTGCACACAGATAACCATTCAAATGCATAAACACACAAACAACTCATAGGAAGGAAAATTGCTTTGTATAATTCTTAGAATGTTTGTATGATATTTACAAAAAACTGGGTTGCTACAAAGTTTCATCTCTCTCCCCTCCTAACAGTCTCAACTCTCTATTTTAGACTCTTCCATTTTGGTGTAGCATACATAGGTATTCCCTATAGATTTACACTTAAGAATATTCATCCTGTAGCAAACTGTAATAAATTTTAAGCATGTTTAAACTTGAATCCACATTCATACTTATGACAAATCTTCCTAATATCAACCACAGATCAAACTGATATTTGTTTCCTATTGCGGTTCAGAGAATACATCACTTGAATAAGAAATTTCACACATTCTTCAACAATTATCACACACAGTATCTTTCTCAGTTACACTCACTGAGTAAATTCAAACTGTAACATCTTATTCTACGATTCATTTCATTCTACCATCTATTAATCCATAAAAAAATTCAACAAGGAATAGGTAAATGTACATATATGAACAAAGTGTTGGGACGACAAATGGAACAACCAATTTCCACGCAACCATAGAAAAAAACAACCAATCTACTTGCTCCATTCACCCCCTTGCCTGACCATGAATCCATGAGGGTGAATCTCTAAGCCCCTCTTTTACTATAGTCCTCTTTCATCTCTAGAATTCTCCTTGCCTCTCACTCACAAATCATGCTCATAACAACAAGTGATGTCCTCTTTCAGATCCAAAAATTCTCCTTGCCTCACACTCAGAAATCGTGCTCATAACAACAAGTGATATTCTCTTTCATATCAAAACATCTCCTTGCCTCACACTCATAAATAGTGCTCATAAAAGCAAGTGATGTCCTCTTTTCCCCACATACTAGGCAACGTCCTGCCTCCTCCCATATGCTATATATGTAAAATAATATTCTTCCTAGGTATTTTCCCCTTGGGAATTTTCACATCTTTAGAAATCCCTGATTTTCAGGGACTACCAATGGTTGAATTCCTAATTTTCCACTTGTAAAATTCATCCTTGAAGTAGTTCAAGCCTGTTTCCATTTCATGGAGTCATGGTCAACTGATTTCAACCTGATTGTTCCAATTATCTCTCAGTAATAAATATAAAAAATATTTGTTTCTTACAAGTGTCATAGTCAAAGACTTGGTTGGGAAAATCAAATCTTTGCCCAACAGTCACAATAACAAATTACAATTAAGTAAATTCCAAATTCGGAATTTCCATAAATGGTAATAATTTTCCAAATTTGAATTTTCCAAAAACAGAAATAAATTCCTAAGTGCATTCAGACTTTAATAATAATTTATTTTTTGGGATATTACATCCTTTCTTCCTTCAGTACAACACTTTCCTCAGTGTTCGTTCCTTTCTTGGAACATTGTTGGATAAGATTTCTACAAATCTTCCTCCAATTCCCAAGTGGCCTTCTCAGTAATAAAGTGCTTCCATTTCACTTTTACCTGGGCGATGAATCTATTCTGTAGTACTGTTTCTCTCCTATACATAATGTGTAGAGGTTCCTCTTGGAACTTACCTTCTGGTTCCACCTGCACCATGTTTCAATCAATCATGTGAGTAGGATCATGAACATATTTTTTTAACAAAGAAACATGAAATACATTATGAATTTTCATATTTGTGGGAAGCGCAAGTTGATATGCCACAGGTGAAATTCGAGCTAAGATATCGAAAGGGCCAGAAAACCTGGGTGCTAAATTGGAACAGTTTCCTATATTTAACAAACATGTTCTTTCTTTGAGTTTTAAATACATGTGGTCTCCAACTTGAAATTCCTAGTGTGTTATTTTCAGGTCCACTTAACTTTTATGTCCGTCCTGTGCCTCTTTTAAATTATGTTGTACTTTTCTTAGCGTATTCTCCATTTCCTAGAGCATTTTTGGTCCCACGATGAGTCTGTCAACTGGGCTATCCCAGCTAATCGGAGTTGTATAGTTTATGTTGTACAGTTTCTTCGAAGGGGCTCATCTTAGCCGATGTCTAGTAACCATTGTTGTATGCAAATTCCACCAAGTGGAGGTAGGCTTCCCACTTACTTGGTTTCTTCCTTACATACATTCGTAGCATATCTTCCACGATTTGCTTCATTTGTTCAATCTACCCATCCATTTGTGGATGGTAGCTTATGCTGCAATTCAATTTAGTATTCAACCCTGCAAACAATTCTTTCCAAAACATAGATGTAAATTTTACGTCTCTATCCCAAATCAAGATTTTAGGAATACCATGCAGTCTAAAAATTTCCTTCATGAATATTTAAGCGATGTTTGTCTATTATTCCCCCCACCACAACGGTAAAATATAAGGGCAAGAGTGAGAGAGGGGAAAATAATAGACAAAACATATTATATTTTGTCTATTATTCCCCCACCCCAACCCTCATATTATGTTTCGGCTATTATTCCCCCACCCCCACCCTCATATTTCAGGGTTGGGGTGGGGGGAATAATAGACAAAACATATTATGTTTTTTCTATTATTCCTTCCACCCCCACCCTCATATGAATATGTTTTGTCTATTATATGAGGGTGGGGAAAATAATAGATAAAACATATAATGTTTTCTCTATAATACTCCTCACCCCCTATATGAGGGTGGGGGTGAGGGGAATAATAGACAAAACATATATGAGGGTGGGGATGGAGGGAATAATAGAGAAAACAAAATATGTTTTCTCTATTATTCCCTCCACCAGGTAATATGTTTTCTCTATTATTCCCCCTTATATGAGGGTGGAGGTGAGGGGAATAATAGAGAAAACATAATGTGTTTTCTCTATTACTCCCAACACCCCAACCCTCATATTATTGGGGGTCGCTGGAATAGTAGAGAAAACATATGGTGGGAATAATATATTTCCTCTGTTATTTCCCCCACCCCCACTCTTATATATGAGAGTGGGGGTTTGGGGGAATAATAGAGAAAGTATATTATTTTTTATCTAGTATTCCCCTCACCCGCATATTATATTCTTATGAGGGTTATCTATTATTCCCCCCACCCCCACCCTCACCCTCACCCTCATATTATTATGTTTTCTCTATTATTCCCATTACCCCCACCGTCATATAATTATAAGGGTGGGTGTGGAGGGAATAATATAGAAAACATATTATTTTTTCTCTACTATTCCCCCCACCCCCACCCTCACCCATGTGATGGTGGGGGTGGAAGGAATAATGGGGAAACGATATTATGTTTTCTCTATTATTCCCCCAACTATTATGTTTTCTCTATTATTACCCCCACCCCCACCATTATATAATATGTTTTCTCTATTATTCCCCTCTCCGCCACCCTCGTATAATATGACGGTCGAGGTGGGGGGAATAATATAGAAAACATAATATGTTTTCTCTATTATTCCCCATAACAACACCCTCATATATGATGGTGGGTTATGTTTTCTCTATTATTTTCCCCACCCCTAACCTAATATATGAGGTTTGTGGGGGAAGGAAATAATAGAGAAAACATAACCATTTACGCTAATATTTATCCACCCCCCCCATATATGAGGATGGGGTGGAGGGGGGAATAATAGAGAAAACATAATATGAGGGTGAGGGTGGGGGTGGGGGAAATAATAGAGAAAAAATAATATGTTTTCTCTATTATTCCCTCCACGCCCACCCTCTATTATTCCCTCCACCCCCACCCTCATATATGAGAAAACAAGGGTGTTATGATGTATTATCTCTTATTCCTCCAACCCCCACACTCATATATGAGGGTGGGGGAGGGGTAATATGTTTTCTCTATTATTTACTCTACCCCCATCCTCATATATGAGGGTGGTGGTGGAAAGAATAATAGATAAAACATATTACCACACTTGTTTTCTCTATTATTCCCTCCTTCCTCGCCATCATATATGAGGGTGGGGAAGGAGCGAATAATAGAAAAAACAAGTGTGGTAATATGTTTTCTCTATTATTCTCAATATGTGCGTGGGGGTGGGGGGATAATAGAGAAACAATATCTCATATACGAGGGTGCGGGTGGGGAAAATAATAGATAAAAAAATATCATGTTCTCTCTTATTCTCCATATTATTATGTTTTCTCTATTACTGGCCCCATCCCCACACTCATATATGCGGGTGGGAATGTGGGGATTAATATAGAAAACATAATATGTTTTCTCTAGTATTATCCACACCCGCACCCTCATATATGAGGGTGGGTTATGTTTTCTCTATTATTTCCCCCACCGCAACCATCATATGTGAGGGCGGGGGGAGAGGGGGCAGGAGGGGGGGGGGAATAGCAGAGAAAACATAATATGATGGTAGGACTTGGGAGAATAATAGAGAAAACATAATATTTTTTTTCTATTATTCCCATCCCCCCCATAATAGAGAAAACATAATATGAGATTAGAGGTGGGGTGAATAATAGAGAAAACATAATGTGTTTTATCTATTATATGAGGGTTGGGGTGCAGGGAATAATAGAGAAAAAGTAATATGAGGGTGGGGGTGGAGTGAATAAAAGATAAAACATTATTTCCCCCAACTCCAATCTCATATACGAAAGTGGGGGTCCGCTGAATAATAGAGAAAACATAATATGTTTTCTCTATTATATGAGGGTGCGGGTGCGGGTGTGGGGAATACTGGAGAAAACATAATACGTTTTCTCTATTATTCCCCCCATAATAGAGAAAAAATAATATGAGGGTGGGGGTAGGATAAATAATAGAGAAAACATTATATGTTTTCTCTATTATTCCCCCCACCCCCAACCTCATATACAAAAGTGGGGGTGGGGTGAATAATAGAGAAACCATAATATGTTTTCTCTATTATTCACCCCACCCTATGTTTACTATATTATTCCCTCCACCCTATGTTTACTATATTATTCCCCCCACCTCCACCCTCATATATGAGGGTGGGAATGGGGGGAATAATAGAGGGTGGGGGTGGATGGAAAAATAGAGGGTGGGGGTGGAGGGAATAATAGAGAAAACATAGTATGTTTTCACTATTATACCTGCGACCCTCACACTCATATTATGTTTTCTCTATTATTCTCCCCACCCCCACCCTCACCCTCATATATCATATATGAGAGTTTGGATGGAGGGAATAGTAGAGAAAACATATTATGAGGGTGGGCATGGGGGGAATAATAGATAAATCATATATGAGGGTGGGGGTCGTGGTGGGGGGATTAATATAGAAAACATATATAAGGGTGGGGGTGGGCAGAATCTTAGAGAAAAATATTATGTTTTGTCTATTATTCCCCCCACCCCCAGCCTCATATAGGTTAGGGGGGATTATAGAGAATGTGGGTGAGGGTCGGGGGAGTAATGGAGAAAACATATTATGTTTTCTCTATTATTCCACCTACACCCATCTTGATATATGAGGGTGGGGGTGGGGAGGATAATACAAAAAACATAATATGTTTTCTCTATTATTCCCCCACACGCACCCTTTAATATAAGGGTGGGGGAGGGAGAAATAATAGGGAATGAGGGTGGGGGTGTGGTGAATAATAGAGAAAACATATTAGGGGTGGGGGGAATGATAGAGAATGAGGGTGTGTGTGGGGTGAATAATGGAGAAAACATAATATGTTTTCTCTATTATTCCTCCCACCTTGAACCTAATATAAGAGGGTGGGGGTGTGGGGGAGTAATAGAGAATGATGGTGGGGGTGGCAGGGGAAATAGATAAAACATAATAATAGAGAATAAGGGTGGAGGTGGGGGTGGTTGGGGGATAGAGAAAACATAATATATTTTATGTATTATTCCACCCACCCCCACCCTAATTATCTATTATTCCCCTCACCCTTACCACCCCACCCTCATTAATCCCCATTATTCCCTACCACCCCACCCTAACTTATCTATTATTCCCTATGACCCCCACCCTCATTCTCTATCATTCCCCTCACCCCCTACCCCCTTATAAGAGGGCGGGGATAGGGGGAATAATAAAGAATGAGGATTGGTGTGGGGGGGATAATATACAAAAAATAATAACCCCCACTCCCACCCTCACCCTCAACCTAATATATCATTCCCCATACCCCCGCCCCCTCCCTCATATATGAGAGCAAGGATGGGGGGAATAATAGAGAAAACATATAATATGTTTTCTCTATTATTCCCCCCACCCACGCCCTCATATATGAGGGCGGGGGTCGGGGACATAATAGAGAAAACATATTATATGTTTTCTCTATTATTCCCCCTACCCTCGCTCTTATATATCAGGGTGAGAATGGGGGGGATAATAGAGAAAACATAATATGTTTTATTTATTATTCCCCCCAACCCAACCCTCTTATATGAGCATGGGGGTGGGGGTAAATAATAGAGAAAACATAATACCCTCATATATGAGAGTGGGGGTGGGGGGAATAATAGAGAAAACATAATAATATGGGGGATAATAGAGAACATAATATGTTTTCTTTATTATTCCCCCAACCCCCACCCTCATATAGGGAATAATAGGGAAAAATTTATATGTTTTCTATATTATTATTCACACCCTCGGCCTCATATATGATGGTCTAGTTGGGGGAAATAATATAGAAAACAAATTAATACCACCCTTGTTTTCTCTATTAACCCCGAAACCCCCACCCTGGGGGAGTAATAGAAAAAACATAATACCACCCTTTTTTTTTTCTATTATTCCCCGACCCCCACCCTAATATATGAGTGTGGGGGTCAGGGTGGGGGTAGTAATAGAGAAAACAAGGGTGGTATTATCATTTATGTATTATTACCCCCACCCCCACCCTCATATACATATTAATACCACCCTTGTTTTCTCTATTATTCCCCCCACCCCCACCCTTGGGAAATAATAGAGAAAACATAATACCACCCTTGTTTTCTCTATTATTCCCCTGAGACCCACCATAATATATGAGGGTGGTGGTGGGGGAAATAATAGAGAAAACAATTATGTTTTCTTGATTATTCCCCCCACCCCTACCCTCATATGACGGTAGGAGTGGTGGGAATAATAGAGAAGACATAATACCGCCCTTGCTTTCTCTATTATTCCCTCCACCCCCTCCCTCATATATTAGGGTCGTGGTGGGGGGAATAATAGAGAAAACAAGGGTGGTATTATGTTTTCTCTATTATTCCCCCTACCCTCGAGTACAAGGGTGGGGGTGGAAGGAATAATATATAAAACATAATCCCCCACCTCCACCATCATATACGAGGGTGGGAGTGCGATGAATAATATAGAAAACATAATCCCCCACCCCCACCGTCATATATATGAGGGTGGGGGTTGGGGATTATGTTTTCTATATTATTTCCCCCAGCTCCACCATTGTATTCGAGGGTGGGGGGAATAATATAGAAAAAATGATACCACCCTTGACTTCTTTATTATTCCCCCCACCCCCACACTCATAATATGTTCTCTCTATTATTTCCTCCACCTCTACCCTCATTATATATCACCATGTCGACCCTCATTCTATATTATTCACCCCACCCACACTTACATATATATGAGGGTGGGGATAGGGGGAATAATAGAGAAACAATATCACCCCCACCTTCATACTCTATTATTCCACCCACCCCAACCCCCACCTTATATGAGGTTGGGGGTGGGGGGAATAATATAGAAAACATATATGAGGGTGAGGGTGCAGGGAATAATAGAGAAAACATAATATGTTTTCCCTATTATTCCCCTCACCCCCACCCTCTTTCTCTATTATTCCTCCCGAGCTATATGAGGGTGGGGGTGAGGAGGATAATAGATAAAACACTTTAATACCACCCTTTTTTTCTCTATTATTCTCCCCACCCCCACTCTCACCCTCATATATGTTTTCTCTATTATTCTCCCCACCACCACCCTCATGTATGTTTCCTCTATCATTCCCTCCACCCTCACCCTCATATATGAGGGTGAGGGTGTTTTATCTATTATTACTGCCACCCCCACCCTCATATATGAGGGTGAGGGGTTGTGAGAATAATAGAAAAAACATATTATGAGGGTGGGGGGCATAATAGAGAAAACATAATATGTTTTATATATTATTCCCCCCACCTTGAGCATTATTCTCTATTATTATCCCTACCCCCACCTTACTATATTAGGGTGGGGGTGGGGGGAATAGTAGAGAAAACACAATTACCTCATATATGAGGGAAAGATTAGGGGGAATAATAGAGAAAGAATAATAATATGGGCAACAATAGAGAACATAATATGTTTTCTCTATTATTCCCTCCATGCCCACCCTCATATGGAGAATAATAGAGAAAACATAATATAATTTATCTATTATACCCCCCACCCCCACCTTCGTATATGAGGGTGGGGGTGGGTGGAATAATATAGAAAATATATTAATACCACCCTTGTTTTCTCTATTCCCCCCCTCCGCCCCCTCCACACTGGTCCAATAATAGATAAAACATAATACCACCCTTGTTTTCTCTATTATTCCCCCAACCACCACCTTCATTGGGGGAATAATAGAGAAAACAAGGGTGGTATTATATTTTCTCTATAATTTCCCCCACTCCCACCCTAGTATACATATTAATACCACCCTTGTTTTATCTATTACTCCCCCCACCCCCACCTTGGGGGAATAATAGAGAAAACATAATATTGCCCTTGTTATATCTATTATTTCCCCCAACCCCACCCTAATATATGACGGTGGGGGTGGAGGTAATAATAGAGAAAACATAATATGAGGGTAGGTTGGGGGGAATAATAGAGAAAACATAATATTTTTTCTCTATTATTCCCCCCATCCCCACCCTTGTATATGAGGGTGGGGGTGAGGGGAATAATAAATAAAACATATTATGCTCTCTCTATTATGAGAGTTGGGGTGGAGGGAATATTAGAGAAAACATATTAGGTTGTGGGGGGAATAATAGAGAAAACATATTATGTTTTCTCTATTATGAGGGTGTGGGTGGGGGAAATAATAGAGAAAACATGCAAATATATGAGAGTGGGAGTGGGGGGGGGGTAATAATACATAAAACACTCTCATATACGAGAGTGAGGGTGGAGGGAATAATAGAGAAAACAAAATATGAGGGTGGGGTGGTAGGAATAATTTAGAAAACATAATATTTTTTCTCTATTAGTCCGTCCACCACTAGCTAGATATAATAGAGAAAACATAATATATTTTCTCTATTATTCCCACCACCCCAATATATTTTATCTATTATTCCCCCCAATCCCAACCTCATAATATGTTTTACCTATTATTTCCCACAACCCCACCCTCATATATGAGTTTGGGGTTATATGAGAGTGGGGGTGGATGAAATACTAGAGAAAACAAATTATGTTTTTTTTATTATTACCCCCACCCCGATATGATGGTGGGGGTGGGGGGAATAATAGAGAAAACATTATTTTTGGGGGTGGGGGGAATAATAGAGAAAACATAATATGAGGGTAGGTGTGTGGGAAATAATAGAGAAAACACCCCCCACCCCCATATGAGGGTGAGGGTGGGAGTAGGGGTGGGGAAATATGAGGGGAAATATGTTTTCTCTATTATTCCCCTGACACCCACCTCAAATATGAGGGTGAGGGTGAGGGTGAGGGTGGGGGTGGAGGGTATAATATTATGTTTTCTCTATTATTCCCCCCACCCCAACCTCGTATATGGGAGTTTGGTTGGGGGGAATAATAGAGAAAACATAGTATGTTTTCTGTACTATTCACCCCACCCCCACCCAAGTATATGAGGGTGAGGGTGGGGGAAATAATAGAGAAAAAATATTATGTTTTGTCTATTATCATCCCCACCCCAACACTCATAAAACATATTCTATTTTATATATTATTCCCCCCACCAAACCCTCATATATGAGTGTGGGTTTATATTTTCTCTATTATCCTCCACACCCCCACCCTTATATATGTTTTCTTTATTACCCTTATATATGTTTTCTCTATTATTCCCCCCACACCCACCCTCATATATGAGGGTGGTGGTATGTTTTCTCTATAATTACCTCCTCCCTCACCCTCATATATGAGAGTGGGGGTGGGTGGGGGGAATAATAGAGTAAACATAATATGTGAGGGTCGGGGTGGGAGGAATAATATAGAAAACATATTATGTTTTCTCTATTATTTTTCCCACCCCCACTCTCATATAGTCAGGGGATTACGTTTTCTCTATTATTTCACCCATCCCCACCCTCATATATTACTTTTTCTCTATTATTCCCACATCTCCACCCTCATATATGATCGTATTATGCTTTCTCTATTATTCCCTGCACCCCCACCCTCATATATTATGAGGGTGGGGGTGGAGGGAATAATAGAGAATACATAATATGAGGGTCGAGGTGAAGGTGGGGGTGGGGAGAATAATAGAGAAAATGTATTATGTTCTCTCTATTATCCCCCTCACTCCCACCCTCATATATGTTTTCTCTATTATTCCCCCAACCCCGACCCTAATATATATGAGGGTGGAGGTGGTGGAAATAATAGACAAAACATATATGAGGGTGCAGGTGGGGGGAATAATAGAGAAAACATGGGGGTAGAGGGAATAACAGAGAAAACATAAATATAGAGAAAACACGGTGGTGAGGAATAATATAGAAAAAATAGTATGTTTTCTCTATTATTCCCTCCAACCCAATGTTTTCTCTATATACGAGGGTGGGGGTGTCGAGAAAATTACAGAAAACATATTATGTTTTCTCTATTATTCCCGTGACCCACAACCTCATATATGAGGGTGGGATATAATAGAGAAAAAATATTATGTATGACAGTGGGGGTGGGGGGAATAATAGAGAAAACATTTTATTCCCGCCACTCCCACCCTCATCTATGAGGGTGAGGGTGGGGGTGGGAGGAATAATAGAGAAAATTATGTGGGTGGAGGTGGAGGGAATAATAGAGAAAATGGGAATAATAGAGAAAATTATGGGGGTGGGGGAAATAATAGAGAAAAAATAATTTTATCTATTATTTACCCCACCCCCACCCTCATATATGATGGTGGGGTAAATAATAGATAAAATTATGTTTTCTCTATTATTTCTCTATGAGGGGTGGGGGTGCGGTAAATATTAGATAAAATTGTATTTTCTCTATTATTTCCCCCACCCCCATAATTTTCTCTATTAGTCGACCCATCTCCATAATTTTATCTATTACTTCATGCACCCCCACCCTCATATATGAGGGTGGGGGTGAGGTGAATTATAAAAAACATTATGTTTTCTCTATTATTCCCCGCACCCCCATTATTTTCTCTATTATTCCTAGAGAAAGATATGGGTGTGTGGGGAATAATAGAGAAAACACAATTTTCTCTATTATTCACAATTTTCTCTATTATATGAGGGTGAGGGTGGGGGTTAGGGGAATTATAGAAAACATTATGTTTTCTCTATTATTCCCTACACTCCCATAATTTTCTCTATTATTCCTAGAGAAAGTTATGGGGGTGTGTGGAATAATAGAGAAAACACAATTTTCTCTATTATTCACCCCACCCCCACCCTCATATATATGAGGGTGGGGGTGTGGGGAATAATATGAGGGTGGGGGTAGAGAGGATATTAGATAAAATTATGTTTTCTCTATTATTTCCCCCATAATTTTCTTTATTATTCCCCCCACCCCCACCCTTATATATGAGGGTTGGGGTGGGGGGGATAATAGAGAAAATTATGTTTTCTCTATTATTCCCCACACACCCATAATTTTTTCTATTATTTCCCCCACCCCCACCCTCATAATAGAGAAAATTATGTTTTCTCTA
>ML780130.1:530915-546544 GCA_009831015.1 Picea engelmannii | reverse complement strand
CCCCCCCCCAAGTTCCACCCTCACCCTCATATATGAAGGTCCCACCTACACCCTCATATCTAAGGGTGTTGGGGGGGGAGGGTGAATAATAGATAAAATTATATTTTATCTATTATTCCTACCAGCCCCACCCTCATTTATGAAGACGGGGGTGGAGGGAATAAGAGAGAAAATTATGTGAAGGTATGAGGGTGAGGGTGGGAGGAATAATAAAGAAAATTAATCTTTCTCTATTATTCCCTGCACCCCCATGATTTTCTCTATTACACCCTCCACCCCCACTCTCATATATGAGGGTGGTGATGGGGGGAATAATAGAGAAAATTATGTTTTCTCTATTATTCCCCGCACCCCCACCCTCACCCTCATATACCCCACCCTCATATATGAGGGTGGGGGTAGAGGGAGTAATAGAGAAATTCATGGGGGTTTAGGGAATAATAGAGAAAATTATGTTTTCTCTAATATATTAGGCTAGGGGTCGGGATGCTAAGAGAGAAAATTATGTGTTCTCTATTATTCCACCCACCCCCACTCTCATATATGAGGGTGGGCATGGGGGGAATAAGAGAGAAAATTATGTGTTTTCTATTATTCCCCCCACCTTCATATACCCCACCCTCACCCTCATATAGCCCACCCTCATATATGAGGGTGGGGTTGGGGGGAATAACAAAGAAAACATAATATGTTTTCTTTATTATTCCCCTCACCCTAGCCTCTTAGAAACATAATATGTTTTCTCTATTAGTGCACCCAACCCTACCCCAACCATCATAGTTTGTAGTTTTAAATTTTGAGATTGAAACCCAAATTTAAGAATAAATTCTAAAATATACAAATAAATCACTAAATTAAAATAATTGTTTTTTTTATTACTTATATTTTACATAATATCTTCTATAAACTTAACAAAAACTAATAATAGAATTTATATGACTTATATTTTAACCATTAAATATTGAGAAAGATAATCTAAATGATAATATTGATAATGTGAACTTACATGCTAATTACTTTAAAAAAATTAAAAAAAAAATGTTAATTTAAATGACAATTAAATTATTAATATTTAGAAATCTATAAATTAAAAATAAATATTATATCCATCTCAATACTACTTTCTTAAAGTTATAAACTTAAATTCAAAATGAATTTTGTTAAAATCTATACTAATGCTCATAAAATCTTAAAATTTATGTTAATTTTAAGATACCATATCTTTTATAACCCTCCTTTGGAGATTGTTTTGTTGGTTGACTTGCATGTTATGTAACATTCAAATTTCATCCCCTATGGGTTTGAAATTTTGTCCTATAACATCCTATTATGTTTTTCTAGATTCTGGTTTAAGTTAGATCAAAGTTAGACCAATTTTGATGTATCGAAAAAAGGTCACAAGAATCTTTCCAAGCAGATTTTTATGGTTTTTCACATGTCCAATGTTATCTACTAAATAATTTCATGTGTCCAATGTTATGTATTAAAAATATAAAAATTGATATAGATATGTGCATAAGTGTGAGCATGGAGCACAACTCAAAACTATATAAGAGATATGACTGATGCAATAAATCATTAAAGAATATAAGATTTTTTTCCAAATATCCCAATACATTTATATATCCATATCATACCCCCTTTAAATATAACTACATGACATCAATATAAACTCACAATTATAATTCCCAACCTGTTTGACACTTACATGATATAAACTCCAACCACCAACATACTTAACCTTTATTCCAAATAAAACCTCAACCTTATAACTTCTTTATTAAAAAATATCCAACCCCTATAACACCTAATGCCACTAAGTCATAAAACTCCTAAAATTGTCATCAACACCAACTCCTAATCCAATGTATTATATAACACCTAGTTATTATAACCCCTAACTAACCAATGTACCCTAAACTAAGCTATACAAACCGTATAATGTTTTTATGTAGTGCACTTGAACAATCTCTTTCCGTATCTTTAGAAGTTTCCACTTTGGTCAACCCTCAAAATAATATGGAAGGCTCAATGTATTTTTCATCAACTTAATTTTATCTTTGCACGAGAGCCTAATTGATACATTAATAATGTAGAAATAGATGCAATATTTTAACATAATGGAGATTTGAACAACCTTGCTTGCAAAACAATAGACTTTGCCATCCCAAATAGTCACGTGGGTAAAATATTTTCAAGGAGAGAATTTCATGGCTCATTTTATATGTGGGATCATCAATAATATACATATATTGAATAAAGGGTATTCATTTGGACTTATTTCTTTTCACTCCTTGGCATGGATGATTATTTCAATATATTGGTTATTACCTTATATCAAGTTAGATGCGCTAGGACATATATGATGATTATGCAAATTTAATGGTCATTAGTTTAACCATCAAGATGATCTGAATGATTCCATTGGAATTAAATTGGAAGATAAATTTGATAGTAATAATTTAGATAAATTAATCGTGTTTAATATGTGCTTTCATTGTTAAAGATCTTTAAGCATTGAAATAAACATTCTCTATTAATGGTTTATCCAATCCTTTAAAAAATCTTGAGCCTCACCCCTTCAGCTCTCAATAGATGATGGACTATTCTGATAAGAAAACGTCCAACTCCTAATAATAAATTGCAGTGATGTTTTTTTTAAAGTTGTAGGGGCATTGGTAACTATTTAGAATAAATTCCTTGGGCGAAACCTAGGTTCAAATTGAACTACTTGTCATGATTAGGCTAATAATCAATGCCTCTCAATGACTAATGTGCCAAGTATGAAATAATAGTATTGTATCCTAAATTCTCCAAAAATACTCCGCAGCAAAAGTATCCCTATATACATTTGGTTGCTTGAAGTTCAAACCTTGTAAGACTTAAAATTCACTTTTTAAAAATATTTAAAGAGGGATCATATACTTGGAACTGTATATTTATTATGTATCTGATACTACTTATAGATGGATCATATACAATTGTAATATGATGTGGATATCAATATGTAAATACTACTTGGATATGTCTTCTCTTATATCCATGAGAAAAAGGAAAAAGAAAAAATGTAAAAACCTTAAAAATTAAGTGAATCCATCTTATTAAACATAAATGGGGTGAATAAACATGGAGAAACACACACACACATTGATATTCATTGATATTCCTATTGTAGTGTCCACAACTTCTATGCATCTCACTCACACTGCATGGAGAAGAGGTAAAAAGAAACAATTCTTGACCATAGGGGAAAATAATATTACAATATCATTGTAATAGGGGACACAAATTCCACCTAAAATAGTGAGTCCATAATCATTTCTTGAAGTTGTTTTTAATCTAAAGATTGAGGGTTTATAGGTGGCATTTGATTTAAATATGGAGGGAGGAAAGTTGGTATTAACGTCCCCCAGCTTAATTGAGGAACCTTACTTACGGAAAATATACATTAATTGATTTTTTTTTTTAGTTGACTAAATTTGTGTAGCTTATGAGCGATATATTTAACCAGTTCAGATAACATTATTTAAATGTAACTACACCATGTCCACCAACATGAATTTATCATCCTCACTGGAAGAAAAAACCATGCACTCAACATGCTTTGCATTACACATGGAAACTATTCACAACGTGCGTGACATATCCAACTACAACATACCCAACCTACAAGATGATTCTTGTCACTTCAAACATGGATTTTCCTCTTGAATATAAATTTAATAATTCCCCGTACACAAATAAAATGAACCAAATGGAGGCAAGCACAAACAATTACAGTAAAACTATATTTCGGTTTACCCATGCATCTAACAACACATATAAAAATGTGAATGCATCAAGTAATTACACAACAAACACACATCATTCAAACATTCATATATACAGTGGAATAACAATAGTAAAATAACATAACATTTATTTTTTTATAAAATATAACGAATTGGTAGTGCATAAAGGATGAACCTCCCAGACATAGGCATTGGTGTTCATTTTCTCTCAACAATAGGCCACTCCCGAGGTGAGGCTATGAGTCCACCATAAGATCCATTCCTCTAGATATATACTCTCCACACACAGTGTAGCCCCAAACCTTGTATATACTCCTACAGTATTTCCATTCCATGTTATAGCAAGATTTGCCTCACCCTATGCAAAGTTGCTTAGAAGGCCTTTCTCGATTTCCTTATGCAGACTTGAAGTCCCTGTTTTCAAATCCCAGAGATAAAAAAAAAAAATTTCCACATATGCGTCCTAACTATTATACAACATGTGTATATGAAGGTTGCACCATTACATCCTGCGTACATCAGGTTTGTTTCCCAAAATTAAAAAATAGTGTCAGGTTTTCATGTCACGTTACATGATCCATGATCCTTGACCTTACATATACTGGAAATGTTCTGAATCGACCCTTCAATTCCATTTGAAGGATATAAATGGGTCATATCTGAGATATGAAAAAGAAAGAGAAGAATTCAACTTTGAGATCAATGTTACTCTGGAGAAATTATTCACTTCATATTGAGTCTACATCCCTTTATCCTTTTAAGTCTAAACACATTGTTCTAGCCCCAAGCTCTTCCCTATTTGATTGGAGCCTCATTGTCTTTCTTATATGAGATTTTTTTTGGTGGAGGATTGAAGTGGTCGAGGCCCATCTAGAATGGACTTAGTTTCTCGGTTTTGAACAGTGCCGACATGGAAGTTTCTAATTCTTCACTTATGTTGATTACATTTTAATATAAATACCCTTTTCTCGTCCAATTAATATATTGCAAATATTTTAATTTTTATTCCTTGGGAATATTTGTTATGAATGTTGATGAATTATGCTATTGAATGTGCTAAATGTATATATTATCACCATATGCTTGCGTTTCTTGGTTTTTGAGGAAACGTTGCAGGTGTATTAATTTGAGTCAAGTGATCAAGGGTGGACTTCATCAAACGTCTAGACGAGGTAGGCTCTTTACCTTGTATTGTAAGAATATTTTCTTATATAGCATACCTGAGATAAGAGTTGATTTCTGCAGTTCTTTTCATCTGTTTTGGTTTACCCCTGGCCATAGAGATATTTTACTCATAACATTCCACCATCTCTCTCTTACCCACAAACCGCACAACCCAAGGAATGTGCCCCCTTCACTGCTCATAGTCCCTCGGGATATACCATTCACTTATCATGTCTTATAGTGCACTCGGTTGCCAAGTTTCCCTCACTTGGGTACTCTAGGAATTCTTAGTTTCTCCAAAAGTACTCACAATAGCATTCACAAGGCTATCGATCCATTTCCTCAATATTAAATCACAATAGCATTCAATATTTCGGAGTTTCAGACTTCACGGTTTTGATATGCGTAGAACCTACGCTTCCGGAAACTCCGAGATGTCGAACCTCGATACACGTGTGGTCTCTCTCCTCCACGTCACCGGTCCATTCTCCTCTTATCGGGGATCGCAAAATCACAATTTATATTTCAGCAATTCCTTTGTGAGCAAGAACCCCGAATTTCCAAACCCGACTCTTCGGGATCTCCCGCCACGTGTCCTTGCTGCGATCAACGGTTCCGACCCTCTCGGGAAATCGCGGATCGCGATTTCAATATGCTCGATCCTCTTGTCTACGGAAATCCCAATGACCTTGATGTACCGATGACTCCTCGGGTTCTTCCTCTAATCTGGGGACTTAACCCCTGCGCAACTTTCCAGAGATCTGACGACTCACGGGATTTCGATGATTTCTCCTGCGAGCCCTGACCGTTGATTCTTCCCCTTTGAGGATTTCTTGAGAAACTACAGGTTCTTTCTCAGAACTTGTTCTCCAACTCCTGTATTTGTACTTCCTTCTCAAACCTTCCTCGACCCAAAACCTCCTGGCTATCTTTCAACCATACTATGAAGGAACTATCCCTCTAGAGCTTGCGCGCACTACTCCCGCTCAGCATTCAACGCTTTCTAAATGTTGAATCTTTCAGACTCTGCGCACTCCCTGCAGCAGCAGTCATCTAACTCCTTTACTCAGACTAACAGCTGAGACTTCTTCTTATCTAGCCTGCACACTCCTTGCAGGACCTCAATAACCCAAATCAACTCCTGGGAAAATAAAATCAAAAGGTTCAGCTACTGAGCCTTCATCGACGCACTCCTTGTGGATGAATTCGACTGCACACCTTGCAGGAATCTCCTGGCTCAGATAGAGAAACAATTGAAACTTATCCTCTTCCCTTTCATACTTCAGCTAAAACCTAAAATCACATGCACAACATATACAAAGAAAATGCATCACCAGAAAACAAACATTCATGAGCACCTAAATGACATACACAGAGAAACAACACCAGCCATGAATTTGAATCAGAATTCCATTCTATTAATTCAACATCTGTACATGGGTTTTCTCCACAAGTTCTCTGCTTGCTCTTCTCTTCAGAATGCTTGATTCTGAATAATGTTACAATGATACAACAAGGGTGTCTATATCCGTTTTCCCTCTCAGACTCTAAAACTGTCTAATCTGGAAATAAAATCCTATCTACCTGCATTAAACCTATTAAATGCCTCCTATCTATTTCAGACAAGAGCGTATGGCTCGAGGTCTGATACAACATACAAAAGGTGCTCCTTCATAAAGGATCATTTAAGACTTGCGCTACAATCCCAAAGCACTTTTCAAAATTTGGGTTTGTTTCTCCAGCTGATTTTTAGCTTGATGTGCTGGCTCGCTTGCTGAGTTGGCGATGCTCCTGCATCATACTCCTCGGCTTGAAAACTTTCATGGGCTCCTGTCCATGAGCTCCTGCACGGTCTGTCCATGCTTTTGGATAACTACTTCTGTCTCCTAGCTGGCATCTTCCACTGGATGATTCTTCCATTTCACCAGATACTCGAAGTATTGCTTCCATCTGGTTCTTTTGTTGACTCTCCTGTCAAGTATATGCTCCATCTGTGGCCTTTCTGCAATCAGCATCTTCTTCTGCCACTGGACCTCTGTCTGTTCATCAGTTCCAGTTCCTGTTTCCTCAGCCTTATATGGATATACGGCTGAAACATTGAATGTCGAAGATATTCCTATCTCATCCGGCAACTCAATCTCATAAGCGTTTTCTCCCAACTTCTTTAGGACTCTGCATGGCCCAATTTTCTTCATCTTCAACTTGTTGTATGTTCCCCTTGGGAACCTTTCTTTCCTCAGATGCACCAGAACTAGATCACCAACCTCGAACTAAAGTTGTCTTCTATGCTGATCCGCTCTGCATTTATATTCCTGGTTCGACACCAGCAATCGCTGCTTCACTACGCTGTGAAGTTCTTCCATCGCCTCTGTGAATTCTTCAGTGCTTTCACTCTTTGTGATTATCTGTTCTGAGTCCCTCAGTTCAGATACTCCTCTCGGCTGCCTGCCATATACAATATCAAATGGAATTTTCCATGTGCTTTTGTTCACTGAATCGTTGTAAGCGAATTCTGCCTGTGGCAACACATTATCCCAACTACTGTGGTGCTCCATCACCAGGCTTCTTAATAAATCTCCAAGGCTTCGATTTACAACCTCTGTTTGCCCATCCGTTTGAGGATGCTAGGCTGAACTAAACATCAAGTTAGTTCCCATCTTCTTCCAGAGTGTCCTCCAGAAATGTCCAATGAACTTTGTATCCCTTTCCGATACAATGCTTCTGGGTAAACCATGAAGTCTAACAATCTCCTTGAAGAACAGATTTGTGATATGAGTCGCATCGCTGGTCTTCTGGCATGGAATAAAATGTGCCATTTTGGAAAACCTGTCGACCACTACAAATATCGAGTCATGTCCTCTTTGCGTCCTCGATAATCCCAATATGAAATCCATGCTGATTTCATCCCATGGCCTCTCAGGTATGGGTAATGATTGATAGAATCCTGCATTCTTCTTTCTGCCCTTTGAATGCTGACAAATTCTGCACCTGTCAACAAACTTTTTGACATCTGTTCGCATCTTCGACCAAAAGTAGGCTTCACTCAGCTTTGCAAATGTCTTGTCGTGGCCAAAATGCCCTGCTAAGCCACCATTGTGATTTTCTTTTAGCAGATTCTCCCTCATGGAGCAATTCAGAATGCATAACTGATTGCCTCTGAACAAGAATCCATTCTGGATCATGTAATCCATCCACGGGCTTGTGTCTCTGAGAACTGGATTCTCAGCTGCCTCGTATGCCTCTGCAAAATCAACATCACCTGCATACATGTCCTTAAGGTTTTCAAAACCCAATGTCTTGACTCTAAACTCCTGCAGCAACAAACACTTCCTGCTCAAAGCATCAACCACTTTGTTAGCAGTCCCTAAAATGTGTTTAATTACAAATGTAAAGTTCTGCATATACTCTACCCATTTAGCATGTTTATGATTCAGCTTCTCCTGCTGACTCACAAACTGTAATGCATGATTATCACTATACAGTACAAACTCTCTTGGGATCAGATAATGTCTCCACTTCTTCAACACTTGTATGATAGCATAAAATTATTTATCATATGTAGAATACTTCATCTTTGTCTCATCCAGCTTCTTGCTGAAATATGCAATTGGTCTGTCCTCCTGGCTCAAGACTGCTCCTATGGCAAAGCCACTTGCATCACATTTCACTTGGAATACCTTTGCAAAATCTGGCAACACCAAAACCGGTTGTTCTGTGATCTTTTGCTTCAACAGATTGAAGATTTTCTCTGCCTCTTCAGTCCAATGAAAAGATTTATGTCTTTTTTTGACTGTGTCCATCATCGTTGCGCTAATTCCACTGAAGTTTCTAATGAATTTCCTGTAGAAACTTGCCAATCCGTGGAAACTTCTCACCTCGAAAACATTTCTTGGTGATGGCCAATTTTTAATCACCTCCACTTTACTTGGATCCATCTTCAATTCATTTTCCGATATGACAAACCCCAAGTAAATGAGTTATGTATTCATAAATGAAGATTTCCTCACATTGATCAACAATTTCTCTTGCTGTAGCTTCCTCATTATTGCAGCTAAATGCTTCAGATGTTCTTCCTTCGTTTTTCTGAAAATCAATATGTCATCTAAATAAACAATGACAAACTTACCAATGAATTCCTTCATCACTTCATTCATCAGCCTCATGAATGTACTTGGTGCATTCGTCAAACCAAACAGCATGACTAGCCATTCGTACAACCCTTCATTGGTTTTGAAGGTTGTCTTCCACTCATCGCCTTCCCTCATGTGAATCTGATGGTATCCTCTTTTCAAATCAACCTTCGAAAAAAACTCTGCTCCACTCAAGCAGTCCATCAAGTCATCCATCCTCAGAAATGGAAACCTGTACCTGATGGTTATCTTGTTGATGGCTCTGGAATTAGTGCACATTCTCCAACCTCCATCCTTCTTTGGACTTAGTACCGTTGGAACGACACACGGACTTAGACTCTCCTTGACCAGTCCTTTATCCAGCAGCTCTTGTACCTTCCTTTTGACCTCCTCATTCTCCTGTGGTGTCAACCTGTACGCTGCTTTGTTTGGAAAACTAGCTCCTGGTATGACGTCTATATGATGACTTATTCTCCTCATCAACGGCAATGAATGAGGTAATTCGTCTACCACTATGTCATCGAACTCTTCCAACAGTTCCTGAATTTCCTTCGGTAGATCATCCACTCTTGTGCTGGTCAAAACAACCCTTGGTTTCCTAACCACCAAGAATTGTGGATCTTCCTTCTTCTTTACTTCTGCCAGAAGTGCCTTCCCACTCATGAGAAGTATCCTGTTGTTCACTTCCGGTTTCACCTCCTTATATTTTATCGGAAGTAACATATGTGTTCTCCCATTCTTCTCTAAAGTGTATGTATTCATCTTCCCATCATCAATTATGTTCCTGTCATATTGCCATGGTCTGCCTAGCAATAAATGACATACATCCATAGGAATAACATCACAGAGAATTTTATCATTATATCCTCTTATCTTGATGTCCACTAAGTACTATTTAGTGACACTTACCTGATGTCCCTTCTGTAGCCATGAGACTTTATATGGACTCAGGTGATCAGTTATTTCCAACTCTAATTTTTCCACCATCTCGGTTGAAACGAGATTGTTGGTGCTTCCGCTGTCCACAATAACCTTGCATTTCATGTCTTTGGTCTTGCATGGAGTTCTGAACAGTCTGCTTCTCTGAGCTACGTCCTCCACCTCCTTCTTGGGTGTTACAAGAACTTTTCGCATCATCAAAGACCTTCCGTCCTCTGCGTCCTCTGCTTTAGCAGCTCGCCTTTGTGCCTTGATGATGTGAGCTTCTCCTTTATCTGTCTTCCTATTTGGACTGTCAACTATTTTATGTCCATTTTTCCCACATGTGTAACATGTGATGATTCCTCCTCTGCCTCTTCCTCTACCTCTGGTACGAGGAAAAGTATTAACATCATCATATCCTCCACTCTGTTCTGCCTGTTGCATTCGCTATTCAGCGTGCTGGCCTCGCTGAGAACTTCCACCTCTTTCCATTCGGTTCTGAGGCTTCTTCCAGTCATCTTTGGATTTCTGAAACCTGTCTTGGGCAACTGATTTTCCTCTCGGATGGATCTTGCCTCGACCTCGCTGTGCTGTCTTACGGCTTAGTTTCTCTTCTACCTTCAATGCCATCTGATACGCATCCTCAACCGTTCTGACGGTTGTCATGCTCATCTCATCCTGGATATCGTATCTTAATCCATTCATATACCTGGCAACTTTTTCATCATCGCTCTCCCGATGACCTGCTCTGATATTGAGCTTGTAAAATTCTCCAGTGTATTCCTTCACCGTCATCAACTTCTGTCTCAGGTTTTGCATTCGCTTGAATAGTGTGATTTGATAACCCTTGGGATGAAATTTTCCTTCATTTTTGCAATCATTCGATCCCAACTTTTAATTTTTTGTTTTCCTTTGGAACGTCTATCTTCCTGAAGCTCGTCCCACCATAATGCTGCATGTCCTTTCAGTTTGGTAACAGCATGCCTAATCTTCTTATCTTTTTCGATGTCTTCATAATCGAAGTAAGTATCAAGAGCTCGAATCCAATCCAGAAGCTCTTCTGCATCCAGGCTCCATTCATAAGCTGGAATGTCCCTTTTCTTCTTTGAACTCATCCGAGCGATAGCCTTAATTGACCGCTCATTTGCTGCATCCTTGGCTGCAACCTCTCCTTGTTGTTCAGCTTCATCTTTGCCCTTAGAGTCGCTTAAGTCTCCAGCATTGGCTTTGCGTTTCTGCGTTGCTTCCATGTCTTCCAATCTCGCTCTGAGATCGCGTATCTGTCTCTCCATCTCTGGATTCCCTACCGGCCTACCTCTTCTTCGCACATCCCTATCCTCCGGATCAGGGGATTGCCTTTCTCTTCTGGGCAGCATGGTGAAATTTTTATTTCTCCTCTGCTACAGAAAACAGAGAGAATTCCTTTCTCTGATACCACTTTGATGCAGACGACACCCGGCACACGTCCGCGATCACCAGGACCTTCTTCTTCACGGGCCCGAAGAGATAAAATACTCTTCTTATCCCTTATCAGGACCCCTTCAATACCCACAGAACTCTCTCCCTGCGATCTCCCCTTTGTCTTATCGGGAAATCGGGTTTCGTGTTATCCCGAAACTCGTGGGCACATTCCTCGTGCTACACAAACCCCGAAACCCGATGGGTCTCAATGCCGATGCTTCTTCGTTCCTGTCGGGTATTTCCCTATCAGGCAATCGGCATATGCGATGTCGTGTTTCACTGGCACCACGAATCTCCGAACCTCGATTCGCGATGGCACCTGTCTCTCTCTCCCAAGCTCCTTTAGGTTAGCCCCTTCCGCATATGACCCGTCGTTCCACGAGACCACGACCTGCTCCCCGTCGGAGTTTCGGACTTCGCAGTTTTGATATGCGTAGAACCTATGCTTCCAGAAACTCCGAGATGCCAAACCCCGATACACGTGCGGTCTCTCTCCTCCACGTCACCGCTCCTTTCTCCGCTTATCGGGGATCGCAAAATCGCGATTTCTATTTCAGCAATTCCTTTGTGAGCAAGAACCCCGAATTTTCGAACCCGACTCTTCGGGATCTCCCGCCACGTGACCTTGCTACGATCAACGGTTCCGACCCTCTTGGGAAATCACGGATCATGATTTCAATATGCTCGATCCTCTTGTCTACGGAAATCCCGATGACCTTGATGTCCCGGTGACTCCTCGGGTTCTTCCTCTAATATGGGGACTTAACCCCTGCGCAACTTTCCAGAGATCTGACGGCTGATGGGATTTTGCTGATTTCTCCTGTGATCCCTGACCGTTGATTCTTTCCCTTGTTATGAACATAAAATATACATAAATAGATATTCATAACATAATAATAGTTAATAAATAATAATTATTAATAATGAAAGTTCATGTCTCAAAGGACATGACTATTGGTAAAGGGCACCCCTGCGTGGGTATATAAGCAGGCCCTCATTCTCAATTGTAATCATCATCTATATTTTATTATTCATTCTTATTACATATATATTTATCCATATGGATTTGGTTACTATATTCCAGATATTTTGGGATTAATCTTGTGTGAGTGAACTTTGTTCGTCTCAGTTGGTATCAGAGCTTTGTTTTCCTGATCCTGGCCTTTGGCCAGTTCTTTATCAGACCTTGTCTGATCTGGCTTTTAGCCAACCCCATCGCTTCAGAGTTTCTCTGATTGGTTGGTCTTTGACCATAAACAGGCCCTTGGCTACTTTTCATTTCGAAATCAACCTCTGTTGAAGAAAAAGAAAACCAGAAGTTACTATTAGAAGAAATAATTGTTCTGCTGCAAGCTTGAAGAAACCAAAAATAAAATAAAAATAAAAAAAATAAAAAAAATAATTTAAAAAAAAAAAGAAATTTGTAACTGTTGTCCGTCCGTACAGACATTAAATTAATTTCAATCAGCGTACAATACATCCCACTCAACATCCATACACCATATCAAATCCGTACTACCTGCTAGTCGTATACACAAATTGTTGGTCCATACATTAGTTGTTTAAAAAACAAATTAATTTCTTGATATATTTGCACCTATAGTAACCGCCACCCATACAGAATCCGTAATAGTCCCAAACCGTACAACCAACAACTGCCACAAGTTACAGCTGCCGCACATATTCGTACTGTCCCTGTCAGCCTCCATACGAATTGATGGGTGCAAACAGTAAATTGACCATCGTACAGTCATAAATTGACATCCTGCGGTTGCTGTACGATTTAATTGCAGAATTTATACTTTATCCACATCAATATAGTCCGTACAATCGTTCCATACAGCCACGAAATTAAAAAAAAAAACAGTCGTCTAAATAAAAGGAATAAAGCATCGAACAATTGCTACCACCACTCTGAGTAGATTCAATTGCAAGGTTGATTTAAAAAAAAAAAAAAAAAAAACCCTTCGTACTGTAAAACAATCCAAACGATACATGTAATAGTCGCATCACTCCAAAATCAAATAATTTAATTATTTGGATAACCACTTTTTAAACATTAATAATCCGTGGGTGGAACGATATAAGGCTCAACCATTACTTTCATTAAAGTAAAGTTATTAAAAGAGTATTAATCATATTATATAATTCATTACATCATCCTAAGTCCCAATTCAAGTTATAAGAGGGGTCAAGTCAATTATAAAAGGAAATTAGATTTGATGTTTATGTACTTTTATAAAGTATAAAAGGAGAACATTCTAATTAACAAAAATAAAAATTATTCAAGGTTTATTTAATTTTTGAATATATATATATATATATATATATATATATATATATGTGAAAATATTATAATAAAAGAAGGGATATTAAGTGGGAGGCATAGAAAAAGAAAAGAAGTATCATTCTTCTACATATATTATATTCTAAAGGTAATTTTAGAAATAAAGACAAGAGGTATCAATAAAAAGAAGAATATTAATCGAAAGGAAGATTCAATAATTACCAAAGAATAAGTAAAGGATTATTTAAAAAAGGGATTTGAAGTATTTAAAAATTAAATTTTAAGATTCAATTAAGAAGTTGTTCTTAAAGTTGAAAAGGGAAGGATATTCAAAGATTTTTAAATATATATAATATATCAAGGAAGTCTTTAAAAAAAAATATTATCCCCAAAAAATATTTACAAGGAAGCATTGAAGTAAATATATATATATATTAAAGTTATTTAAGAGAAATTAGTCAAAACATATATTAAAAGGAAAGCACCTTTTATACAAATATTAAAAGGACTTTATTAAAAAAGAAATTAGAAGTTAAACAAAGAAGTAAGTTCAATTAAATTACAGAAGGTGAAGAGAGTAATATATATATATATATATATATATATATATATATATATATATATATATAAAGAAATGGAGGTTCCTCGTGATAAACAAGGAAGATTTTCTCAAACTTATAAAAAATATGAGGATCCCTTATTAAATGTTAATGGGATTATTCAGGGAAAGAATATCAACATCGCTATTTGTCCGATGGCTATGAAAAATCACATTAACGTTGACCTGGCAAACCAATTAATGGTTTTAGATCCAAATATAATTGAAAATAAAACGTGTCTTTCCGATGGGAAATATGAAATTAAGAACCTACAACTATCTATTGATGAGTACAAATTCATAGCTCAATTTAATGTCGTGTCAATCTATGAAGACAATGTTGATATAATTCTAGGGTCAACTTGGGTAGATACATTAGGTACTTTTATGTTCAACACAAAGAGAAAGTTTTTAACATTTTCTTATAAGAAAAAAAAATTCACATTACAGGACGCTACAATGAAGTCAATTTCAGAAGCTCCATCATCAGAAGACCTGAAGGACATATCAGAAGTGATCCTTCTAGATAACCAGAAGTCAATACAAAAGTTGCAAGATCGACAAGGAGAATATGACAAAATCATCATTGAAAAAGATGAAGAGATTTCTCGCCTAAGAAATCATAATAAAAAACTACTTGCAAAAATCACGAAGTCCAAGGAGAAGAAGCGGTGTTTTCAAAAATTTGAACAAGAAAATGAAGGTCTCAAAGATAAATTAATCAAAAAGGAGGAAGAAAGCTCATGCCTAAGGAACCTTAATCAAAAGTTATTAGAACAAATTAAACTCTTAAAGGACGAAAGAAAGGAGAATGTAGAATCAAAAAATAAAGACGACAAGTCAGAAGATAAAGAAGAACTTTTACGATTAAGACGACATAATCAAGATTTATTAACTCAGGTTAAAAATCTCAAGCACGATAAGAAGTCCTTACAAGAAGAGTTATATCGCAAAACATCATTAATCGACAAGGAAATAATGACTAATCCAATAGAGAATTTATCTGACACTCAAATCTCAACAGTAGAAAAAGGAACCAATACAAAGTCAAATAATGGCCATATTCAAAAGAATGCTTACGTGGACAGATCACTACAACCATCAAAAGGATATGATTCCAAGGGAAATTCACATGAGATTAGGATGCCTTATCATCATCCAAATCACAAGAGTCCTTCTGACCAACGACTAAGAAAAGAGGAAAATAACCAATGTTCTTCTTACCAACAAATAAAATACCACACTGCAAAAGAACGAAGACAAAATCAACAACTTGG
>ML780130.1:501506-530832 GCA_009831015.1 Picea engelmannii | reverse complement strand
CTAAGAAAAGAGGAAAATAACCAATGTTCTTCTTACCAACAAATAAAATACCACACTGCAAAAGAACGAAGACAAAATCAACAACTTGGAACAATCAATCATCCAACAATTCCAATGAAAGTAGATTTGGGATGGATCACTCCTCAAAAGATGCAACACCTTAGTTTGGGAATTCGAAGGTTATATCATCTTGTTTCATCGCAAGTCGCAACTACAAGCACAGAAGATTTGAGAAGACATCGTGTGCTAGAACAAAAGTTCAAAGGGAAGCTTTCCAGTGATTATGCTTTGAGGACAAACCATTTTTAAGGGGAAGGAAATGTTATGAACATAAAATATACATAAATAGATATTCATAACATAATAATAGTTAATAAATAATAATTATTAATAATGAAAGGTCATGTCTCAAAGGACATGACTATTGGTAAAGGGCACCCCTGCGTGGGTATATAAGCAAGCCCTCATTCTCAATTGTAATCATCATCTATATTTTATTATTCATTCTTATTACATATATATTTGTCCATATGGATTTGGTTACTATATTCCAGATATTTTGGGATTAATCTTGTGTGAGCGAACTTTGTTCGTCTCATCCCTTTGAGGATTTCTTGAGAAACTACAGGTTCTTTCTCAGAACTTGTTCTCCAACTCTTGGATTTGTACTTCCTTCTCAAACCTTCCTCAACCCAAAACCTCCTAGCTATCTTTCAACCATACTATGAAGGAACTATCCCTCTTGAGCTTGCGCGCACTACTCGCACTCAACATTCAACGCTTTCTAAGTGTTGAATCTTTCAGACTCTGCGCACTCCCTGCAGCAGCAGTTGTCTAACTCCTTTACTCAGACTAAGAGCTGAGACTTCTTCTTATCCAGCCTACACGCTCCTTGTAGGACCTCAATAACCCAAATCAACTCCTAGGCAAATAAAATCAAAAGGTTCAGCTACTGAGCCTTCATCGACGCACTCCTTGCGGATGAATTCGACTACACACATTGCAGGAATCTCCTGGCTCAGATAGAGAAATAATTGAAACTTATCCTCTTCCCTTTCATACTTCAGCTAAAACCTGAAATCACATGCACAACATATACAAAGCAAATGCATCACCAGAAAACAAACATTCATGAGCACCTAAACGACATACACAGAGAAACAACACCACCCATGAATTTGAATCAGAATTCCATTCTATTAATTCAACATCTGTACATGGGTGTTCTCCACAAGTTCTCTGCTTGCTCTTCTCTTCTGAATGCTTGATTCTGAATAATGTTATAATGATACAACGAGGGTGTCTATATCTGTTTTCCCTCTCAGACTCTAAAATTGTCTAATCTGGAAATAAAATCCTATCTACTTGCATTAAACCTATTAAATGTCTCCTATCTATTTCAGACAAGAGCGTATGGCTCGAGGTCTGATACAACATACAAAAGGCGCTCCTTCATAAAGGATTATTTAAGACTTGCGCTACAATCCCAAAGCACTTTTCAAAATTTGGGTTTGTTTCTCCAGCTGATCTTTCGCTTGATGTGTTGGCTCGCTTGCTGAGTTGGCGATGCTCCTTCATCACCATGTTAGGTTCGATTATGTTTTTGTTTTTGGTGATGAATTCCAATTCCACTTGGTATCAAACTATTTTATTTCTCATGTGACAAATATTAAATTTAAAATTATATATATATATATATATATATATATATATATATATATATATAATGTTAACGTCTAAAATAAAAGGGATGGAAATAAGGTTAGATAAGCTCTTATATAGATAAAATATCTTTATGCACATGATCTCTGTAACATATCCTTATACCACTACAATTTTTTCTTAAGGTACTAGATCCTTACTATCATTAGTTGTTTCTATTATATTAACCTAGTTATCAAGGTTCAAAACCTTTGAGCCTCTCCTATAAGTTTACTTATAGAATTCATTTTCATTAAATTCTATAGTTGTGCTCAAGGTCTGATTCCACGTGAGGTAAGTATTATGGTTTTGCAAGGATTTCACAAAGCTATTTACAAATGTTGGGTAACTTTTAACAAAGTTTTAAAACGTTAACTTATGGTAAATGAGAGGGAAATGAACTATCATTGATTTTTGTGAATAACTAGGGAGAATTAAGTAGAGTTATGGTAGTCTTGTAACTAGCTTGACCATACCACTATTCGTCAATCGGAAAGCTTGGGAAATCACGTGGCCTGACCAGTCACACATAACCACATCTTGTGTTCACATGGCCTTTTGAAACGTCGAGGTAAGGAAAGGTACCTTAAGATGGGCTCGAAGTATTCTCGATTTTTGAAATCGGGGTGAAGTTTGGTTGCTTCCTATCGGCTTCATTTTGTAAAGTTTAGCTCTAGAAAAAAATCGGCTCCATCGCTCTACGACATCTTTGGTAACGTATGGCCTATAAAAAATTCTTGCGAACCACTGGAGGTTTAAACTCATAGCGAGAGACAAGGGTCATGTGACCATTACTCATCCTATTCATCTCTAGGTAAGACACTTAAATATTTATTTTATAATGTTTAATATGGACTCTAGGTTTTGTTTACATTCTCCGATATTCATATAATCATTTCATTCTTGTGTGTGAATTTTCTTTCAAGTTCCATAGTATGATTTTTTTATTTTTTTATATGTTTACAGTTGCTATTGAAAACATGACGAGGTGCCATAGTTTTCATTCACACCATTATACAATGCCTATCCCTTCTTCTGCATTGGCTTACTTTCGAAGAATTAAAACAAGGAGAGTTGTTTTTAGACAGATTACACACAAACACACAACTGTAATTGTATTTTATTATTGAACACAATACACACATATATATAGCTGGACTTAGATTCAACTAATTCCACTCTTTGAAGGAGAGGTTGAGAGAATATCTCAACTTCTTCTAGGGAACCAAATCCAATCCCTAAACTTTAGTAGTGAGATTAGGCATTATCTCTAACACTCCCCATTAATACCTACATTACATATAATACTTAATCACAATTACAAAAAATTACAACACTTTAACTTTAGTCTGTGTGGCCTTCATCAGCGCCTACACCCACTCTGATGTCTCCAAACTGTGCTCTTTTTCTTCCTCTTCTTCTAGCTTACCATTCAACTCATTTAAAGAGTAAACACTTCAGACCATCATTCATGAACTTGTACAATGGACAATTTGACAACTCGGCTCATGGGGCTTCCATGATAAAAACTGTCAATTATTGATGCATTCTATGAACATCCCTCCATTTGTTGGATTTTTGCTTTCGGCTATCCTTCAGTGTCTAGAAGAGCAGTTTGGATACAGAATGTCCTCAACATTCAATTATACAAGGTGACTTCCAATAAAAACAATTGTTCTTGAAACCGGGGCTGCCAGCTTATATCAAAAAACAAGAGTTCCTACATTCTTTTACGTAAACATGTAAACCTATAAAAAAATTTAAGCACACCACACACAAGATCTAAATCCATCATCTTGAATCTTCATTTTGCACCTTCAGCAGTTTATCAGGACCACGACCTTCTTGTTCAAAATAGTCTCCGGCCTTTCCTTGCTTTTCTCCCATAACATTTCATTGGAACATTAATAACCTTTTACACTTCTCTAATACAACGGATCTTCTACAACATACTTAGTTTCTGATCTTGGCAATGATCACGGATCCACAATCCAGCATTCACATTGATGCTTGCGTGGGTTTCCAGCAGTTGAAAATGTTTCTCAGCGGTAAACAGGTGAATCAGTGGGCAACTCATCCTTCTCAGCCGTGAGAAACATTTTTCTTCATCTTTGTGACATGAATAGTTCTTCGGTTGCTCGATCGAAGGAAGTTGGGCAATGCAACTCTCCTTCACGCATATGATGGTCAGTGATACCAAACAGTCCGCTCAGCTCCTTCACGCAGATTCGGCTACAACATACAACGAGAATCTTTTTCTTTTCAGTCGGTTCCACCCTCAGCGCCTGGTATATACATCGCTAATACATAATTCAGGCAGCAGCTCCTTTATACTCACGTTCCCATAGCTATAGTAGAGTGTGTCTTTCGTCGATGGGTGATTTAAACAACGCTGATTTCACAGTCCTGTTGAAACTCGTATACCTCGTCTTCTAATGAACACAATGCTCTCAACATTTCAGGTTTCCGCATGAGTTCTGGGAAGGGATCTTAATCTTGACATCAATTTAATCTGACAACAATTTTCGCATGACTTCTGGGTAGCGATCTAATTCCAAAGCCGATCTCCTTGTCATCGATTCCTTGTACAAGATTCAACAGACAACGAACAGATGCAGCAGCAAAGCAATAGGGATCACGTCCTTAACATCGGATCCGTGCAGCTCCTTTACTTCAGTGGCTTTGATACCAAATTAAAACAAGGAGAGTTGCCTTTAGACAGATTACATACAAACACATAATTGTAATTGTATTTTATTATTGAACACAATACATATATAGCTGGATTTAGATCTAATTAATTTTACTCTTTGAGAGAGGTTGAGAAAATATCTCAACTTCCTCCAAATAACCAAATCCCAAATCCAATCCCTCAACTCTAGTAGTAGAATTAGACATAGTACCCTAAGAAAGATTTTATACCATAATAGTGTTTGTTTGTATTACCAATAAAAGAGTTCTAGGTCTTAAATTACTTACAAACAAAAGTATTTATCGCCTCAAATAACGAGGACATCTCTACGGTCGGATGTGTATCTTAAAGCTACTTTGTGTGTCGTTTTCCCTTCGACATTACCACTATAAAACCTGCTCCAGTGTTATGGTAGCTAGCTCTCCATGTAAATAATGATTTTCAGGTTCAAGTCATGATAGGATTGAAAGGCAAATTTTTGTTATTATCCTATTTGTTAACAATTTTTGTTTTTTTAGGATTTTTGTTATTATCTGTTAGATTCATAATGAAGAAAATAGCAGAAACATAATGTAAATAAATGAAGCAACCAGGAAACTATGAAGAATAGAGATAAATAAACAAAGACAGAAAATGCATACTCTATTCATCAACAATCATCATGTACATAGATGTACATATATAATATAAAAGACAATAACTATTATGTAACTGTATAATAGTTAGGTTAACTAACCAACTAACTTATGATTAGTGTTTTAACATCCCCCCTTAATCATAAGTTCGTTCTTGCCTAAAAAACTGCCACTACTTGACAATCACATGTGTCAAGCGAATATTCAGAAGGTTGGCTGAAGATGCTCTCTAAACTCTGAAAAGAAAATAGCAGAAGTTGATGTCTTCTACTAAATTTGTGGTTTAAGGTTGACCACAAACTCATCTGGTGGTTTCAGGAAAACCACAAACCAATCTGTTAGTTTCGGGATGACCACAAACCGAATGTCTAGCAGAAGCTGATTTCTTCTACTAAATGGCATGGTTTTAAGTTGACCATAAACTAACAAGAGCTCAAGGCTCAAAAATATGAAAATGTAACAAGCAAAACTTCATGTCTTCTGCTCAATTGGTGGTTTTAAGATGACCACAAACCATATCAACAACAATATATTCAGGAACAAGACTGCATACCAAGAACTAGGCTACATAATTGATCATTTGTTCACAGGCTCTAAATCAAACTTGGAACCTGTCTCAAAATCAAACTTGGAACCTGACTCAACTAGATTTCCCCCCTATCAAGGAAAAGTGGTTCCAATTCCCTTGACCGTCATTCGCAAGTATGGCCAAGAAGAGATCCAGCATATCAAACTCTCTTCCGGCGTAGTCTGAAGACTCGATCTTCAACTCAGAAGACTACATCAACTGGTCCCCGATCATACCCTAAATCAACAAATCTTGAAAAACATTCATGTCCATCAACTGTAGAAATATCTCCAATCAAGTACTATTGTACTTGTGTATAAATTCGGTGATAAGACTGCTCCAATAAATTGGCTTCCAAACACCAACGCCAATTACCTAACCATCCAAAATGAAGTTGTTTCCTCTTGCGCTTTTGACACCTTACTGAGGGATGATTTGTCTTCCCACAAAATTTGGATGGGTGAAGATCAAAACAATTTGACTTATCATGGCCAAACCGGTGACAGTGTTTGCACTGTATGGGTTCTTTATCCGACGGATTATCAACATCATCATCAGCTATATCCTGTACCTATTCCTTACCAATATCCGCAAGCTCTCTCGTCTTATCATCATTCAAAACGCCTCCACTCACAAAGCAAATAGGTTCGCTATAATTAGGAATATGAAAAAGGTTGTCAGCATCATTTTCATATCCTAGTCCATATCGATTTCGTTTAAATCGTAATTCTTCCCATGGTCAAACAATACATTTATCTGCAACTTTTTCTGAGATAGGGACTTCATCTAACTGATCTTCATGTTGTTTACGACTTTCATTACTAGTCATGTGAGCATCTTCATTCTCATCTTTGATGTCATTAAAATCACATTGTTGGTGTCGAAGAAAACTTAACTCATGTGACAACAACTTGTTTTGATGTTTGATCATATCAATATTCTTGTGCGTTACTTGTAAACAAGTAATCACTTTGTTGAGGGTGCACTTGTTTATTGCAATTGTAGATTCTGTAGTTGAGTTAATTAATGTGCACAATATTGTAATCAGTTCTTCAATTCTTTCCATTATGCAGAATATGGAAGAGATTTGTTCTGTATCAGAGTTGTTATGTATCCAGTTGTGTATGCCAAGAGAAAATATAGGATAACCAATGACTTAGAGATGCACACAAAGATTCTAAGATAGACCCCCTTATTCAATTTCGGGTGGGTCAAAGAGGACTCCTTATAACACCTTTACAAAAAGTCTTCTTATAACTTCCAAAAACTACTTATAACATCTTTACAAAAAGTCTTCAAATAACAAACCCTTATAACTCCAATTACAAACAATTAAACAATTGTTCAATTGCAAGCATTCTTATAACTCATGTTTCCTTGAAATACACCCTTTTTTTTTTATAAACTGAATGACTTATCATTTTAAGGGATCTTGCAAGCTATATGACTTATCACTCCAAAAGTTTTTGTTTTTTTTAAGGCATCTTGCAACCTATAGCCCTCATAAAACAATATTTTAATATTGTTTATGAACAACTTTATAACTTATTTACCTGCCACTTTTTCAAAAAATAAAAATAAAAGATAATAACATAAAAGCATTATAACTCTCCAACTCTCCAACATTATAACTATCTCGTAATAAGAACTCAATGCAACTTTTGTTTTACTACTTTACCATTTCACCTATTTTTTTAGGGTTACATGGTGAGTTGAATATTTATCATGATATTTTCTTCCTCTATCACTCTGACCGTGAATATTCCGTGCGACCTTCCCTTTACCAAAAACTCCTACACATAGTGGCTTCCTCAATCTTCTTGCAGACTATCGCTATTCTCAATGATTCCTTGTCATGCCTTCTTGACGGACCACGAGAATCCAAAATCTCGCTACTGTATACTTACTCGCGGAGTTCATGATTGGTATTGCTGTCCAAAAAAGCCTTCTTTCAGACAACTCAATTTCATTGCTTCAGACTGTCCAGCAAACACCTTTTCCTCAATAGTTTCTATGGGCGAGCGCAGCATATAAAACGATCCCAAACCTTGGTAGAAAAACCATTTCACAAGAGGGATTTGGATATAACTGCAATAATGAACCAAACAAAGCAAAGTTATCACTAGTAGTGTTATTATTCACTCGGATTATATGACAAGTGAAAGAACCCCGTCAGAAAATGGGCTATTAGATATTCAACGGCTAAAATGTGCGCCATTCTCCTCGATCTGTTATTTTTTGTTGTAGCGGATCCCCTTTCTAGGTTTTAACGAAGCCATGCACATGTTCTCTCTATTGCAAACTGGCGATATCCACATATGTCATATATGCCCACTTACACTAGGAAAACAATGGTTCTATCGCTCTCCCCTACCTTTGTTATGGGCGAGATCTCTCCTCAAACAGATTCTCCTACACAAAAAACTCAGAGACAGATCAGAAAACCAGCTTCACTTTTAACATAGCAAACTCTCGGTTCATCAATTAAGATTTCGTCTACCTACTACCAGACCCATAAGATTAGTATCATGCTCTGATACCACTGTTAGATTCATAATGAAGAAAATAGCAGAAACATAATGTAAATAAATGAAGCAATCATGAAACTATGAAGAATAGAGATAAATAAACAAAGGCAGAAAAGACATACTCTATTCATCAACGCTTATGTAAATCATCATGTACATAGATGTACATATATAATACAAAAGACCATAACTGTTATGTAACTGTATAACAGTTAGGTTAACTAACCAACTAACTTATGATTAGTGTTTTAACATTATCCTCTATTATTAACAATTTATGTCAACATTTAAATAACTTTATTTATTTGTATGTTAATAAAGCATTCACTCCTTTTCATTTGAATTAACTCACTATTAAGTTATGAAACTGTGCTGCAAAGGGTTCATAGCCCACATGTTCCTAAAAAAATATTACTATTTTGTTCATTATTTTAGTTCAATGGGTATCATTATCAATGATGGCTCCCTTTTTAAACTTGTAAGGGAACCCATGTGAGATTTTCGGGATGCCCTTCCCTTTATGGACTTCACCGATTTGAACACGGTCTAGTTCCAACATTGAGGAGTTTGATACATGTAATTTCTTTTATTATTATTAAATGGAAAATTGAGCTTTCATTAACACTTACAAGGTTATATACTCTATTAAATTTTTTAACTCTAGCCACCAAATCAAAAACTATTTTGCAGCGGAAACATTTCAGATGAAATAGATCAAACACTGTGGTTCACCCAACTTTGGGCTAGTCCACCATTCATCTCACTCTACCTTTATGGAAAACACGAATTTATATTAATTTACACAAGAAACTGATTATTGAAATATGCCATATCCAAATTCTAACTTAGTCTAATTAGTTACAATCAATACTCAATAATAGGATCTAAAATCCAATTGTGGAGGAATTAACTCTCACCAAATTCCAACAATCTCCACCTTGATACCCTGCTCCTTCTTTTGTTCATCACCTTTTATGGAAGTCAAGAGAAGCCAAACAACAACGTAGCTTCTCTTTTCTATGAACTTTTTCAAGAGAAACTCCACCTTCATCATGACGTGTCTTACAAAATTGTACTTAATAGGAATATGTTTAGTTTTATTGTGGTAGGTTGGATTATTGGCCAAGTGAATAGCACTTTGACTATCAAAAAATATCTTTACTTTGTCTTGCATCCTTCCAAACTCACCAAACAAACCTTTTAACCAAACCGCCTCTTTGCAAGCATGTGAAGAATCTATGTATTATGCTTTTGTAGTGGATAAAGAAGCAATTCTCTGTAGCTTTGACATCCAACTAATAGATCCACTTGCAAGAGTAAAGACATATCCTAAATTTAACCTTATTTTTTCCATATCACATGCGAAATCATAATCAAAATATCCACAAACTAACTCAAAGCCACCGTTATAGGTGATACAGTAATCACTTGTATCCCTCAAATACCTGGATTTTCAATATATTTGCTCACAACTCCAAGTGCATGTGAAATGTCTGGTCTTGTAATAACCATCTCATACATTAAACTTCCTACTTCATTAGCATATGATATTCGAAACATATATTCATTTTCTTCTTTTGTTCTAGGACATAAACTTGAAGAAAGCTTAAAATGGGAAGCAAAAGGTACAAAAACTCGTTTCACAATGTTCATACCAAACCTCAAAAGTATTTTCTCGACATACTTCTGTTGTGACAACCAAAGCTCTTAATATCTCCATGCCCAAAATGTGCTTTGTTGCTTCTAGATATTTCACATCAAACCTCCTAGCCATTTGAGCCTTTAAGTTAATCTCATTTATGTTTTTACTTGCTAAAAGCATATCATCAACATACAATACTAAGATAATGAATATGCCATTATTCAATTTATTAAGGTAGACACAATGAGCATACTCACTCCTTGTATAATTTTGGCTCATCATGAAAAAGTCAAATTTCTTGTACCATTGTCTGGGTGACTGCCTCAGACCATACAATGATTTATTTAGCCCGCAAACAAATTTCTTGTTGTGATTCTAAAGAAACCCTTCAGGTTGTTCCATGTAAATCTCTTCATCCAAATATCCATGTAAGAAATTAGTCTTAACATCTAGCTACTCCAACTCCAAATCAAGTGACGCAACTAATGCTAACACAATTCGAATTGAAACAATTTTAACAACTAGTGAAAACATCTCATGAAATTCAATACCTTCTTTCTGAGAATATCCTTTCGCAACCAACCTTGCTTTGTACCATTCTACTTTTTCATCAACACCGTTCTTCAACTTGTATACCCACTTGCAACCTTCAATTTTCATGTTTCTTGGAAGTTCTACCGGGTCCCATGTAGCATTCTTCGCTAAAGAATTCATTTCATCCTTCATTTATTATTTCCATCTTTCACTTTTAGAACCCTCCACATCTTCCTCATAACACCAAGGTTCATCATCATTAGTACTTAAAGAAACTGATGAAACAAAATCATCATACCTTCTTGGAGGAACTCTGACTCATGTAGACCTCCTTAGGGAAGGTTATGGCCCATCCACAATCTATTGATTGTCATCATCATCCATATTTTCCTCTTCATGAACCTCTTCAGAAAAAAAATTCATGTTGACTTTCATCTGTAGTTGTACGAGTTTCAAACTGAATATGTTGATATTTTGGTACTTCTACATGTTTCATTTGACCATCTACATCTGATTTCATGAGTGATGATTCATGAAATATTTCATAGTTAATGGTGATCTTTTCGGCAGTAGGATCCCACAACTTGTACCACTTAATACCATCACCATATCCAAGAAATATAATCATTTTTTATTTTGGATTTAATTTAGAACACTCTTGTTTCAGAATTAGAGCATAGGCTTCACAACCAAAAACTTTAAGATTAGAATAATTACAAGGGTGAAATTTCCATACCTCTTCAAGAATCTTCCACTCTATTATTGTTGATGGTGATCAATTCACCAGATAACAAGTTGTTTGCACTCTATTTTTGTTTATGGTGATCAATTCACCAAATAACAAGTTGTAGTTACTTCTTTTGTCCACAGTTCCAGCTGCAATTTGGCGTTACTTAGCATACTCCTTGCTCTTTCTAGAAGAGTCTTGTTCTTGTGTTCAACAACTCCATTCTGCTAAGGATTATAGCAGTGGTTTTATGACTATCAATCCCAAAATCCTTGCAATATTTCTCAAATTCCATTGACGTAAATTCACCACCATTATAAGTTCTTAAACATTTAATGGATCTACCAGTGCTCTTTTCCACTAAAGCTCTAAACTGCTTGAAAACTGTAAATACATCATCCTTTCCTTTCAACATATAGACCCAAACCTTCCTAGAGAAATCATCTATAGAAGTTACAAATATGATGATCCTCCATATGAAATAGTAGGGGATGGTCCCCAAACATTAGAATGGATATAGTCAAGGATTCCTTTACTGGTATGTCTTTCGGTTTTAAATTTCTTCCTATTTTGTTTTCCATAAATACAATGTTTCCAGAAATCTAACTTTAAAGAATTTATACTAGGAAGTAACTTGTGATCAATTAATACATTTAATCCTTGTTCTCTCATATGGCCCAACTGTTGATGACACAGTCGAACAAAATCATTGTCATTCTCAGATACTGTTGTCCCATGATCTGACTCAGTTCTTCCTTCTAACAGAAACAGGTTACCAACCTTCTTCGCTTTCATAAATAGTAGGATTCTTTTGTAGACCTTCATAACTCCACCTTGAACAATACTCGTATATCCTCTAGTGTCTAAGACAACCAAAGAAATTAGGTTCTTCCTAAGCTCAAGTACATGTCTCACATCAGTTAGTATTTTAACAGTTCCATCAAACATCTTAATTCAAATGCTACCAATACCCAAATATTTACACGAGATATCATTTCCCATGTAAACTATTCCATCATCTATAGACTAGTGAGTAAAAAGCCAATGTCTATGAAGACACGTGTGATTTGAAGTACTAGAATCAAATAACCATTGTTAATCATGACGTGAACCAATACTAATTGATAAAACTTCATCATTTGTACCTGGACCTATTTTAGTTGCGTTCACTTCCTTCATTTCTTTTGGATCGTCATCTTTGGAGGCTTGTTATCGCTTCCAACAGTCCTTCTTCAGGTGTCCTGATTTTCAACCAAACCAACACTTAAGCTTGCTCTTTTTTCCCTTCGGCCTTGACTGAGAGAAATCCCTCTCACCCTGTCCTCTTTCTTTACGTCTGCCTCTAACCATCATCACCTTAGATGTAGAGGTTTATGAATTGATTTTATTCATTTTTTCCTCAAACAATAGTGCTCCAAGAATAACATCAAACTCAATACTTTATGTTCTACTAAAACTAATAGAGGTAACAAATTGATCCCATGATGTGAGAAAAAAACACAATAATGTAATTTCCTTGTCTTCAGAATCAAATTTTACTCCCACATTAGTCAACCGAACTAAGAGAGTATTAAAAGTATTTAAATGATCAGCTATATTCGTACCTTCCTTCATGCGCAAACTGTACAATTTCCTTTTCAGGAAGATCGTGTTCGTCAAGGATTTCATCATATGCAGGCTTTCCAACTTCATCCACAAACCGACTGTTTTATTCTCCGCAACAATGTTGAACAAAACATTATCGACCAAAAAGAGGCGTATGGCACTCAGTTCTCTCGCATCGATATCATTCTAGTCTTCATCTTTTATGGTCACGGGTTTCTTTTATTTTCCCAAAAGAACCTTCACCACGCCTTGTTCCACGAGAAAATCGTGCATTTTAACCTTCCATATCTCCAAATTGTTCTTGCCATTGAACTTCTCAATTTCAAATTTCGTGCTCCGAGTTCTTTCCATCTCTTTGAGCATTGCGCCAGGCAAGAGGAATGGACCGCAATGAGTAAATCTCCCTAGAACCGACAATATAACCTTACGGTCTTCGAGCTTTACAACAACTCTCTAGTACCTCATGGGTGTTCTATATGCACTAAATCCCTCAATTAAATTATCAACCTGAGGTAAGTAAACTTAGAGTTGTAGCACTATATGTTGCAAGGCAGAAAATTTAGAGGAAGTATGATCTAACTAAGGATATGGTATAATTAAGGGTTAATCTACTTAAGAAAATATTATCAATGGGAAAACCCTATTAAAGAACTTTGAACTATTTACCCTAAGAAACTTTAAATAATGGATCGATGGACTATTCCTAAAGAAGCATATCAAAACCCTACTTTGAACAAGTTAACCTATTTAATCTAATGAGAAACAACAAGTAATCTATATAATCTATTCAACTTAATGAGAAACAACAACAACAAATTAATCTATTCAATCTATTCATTCTAATGAGCATAAGCAAGTAAACAAATAAGCAATCAAACAACTAACCTATTGAAACTTATTCAGCAAGTAAACCTATCAAAACTATTCAGCGAGTAAACTAATAAAAAATACTATCAAGTAAAATCTATTCTTAAGACAAAACTCATAATCGTTTCTAATATACAAAGGGAAATATTAACCTACTTAATCAAAAGCATCATGACAATATTCAAAGATTAATCAAAAATTATTCTTAATCGACAATAACAAGAAACTTCAAATATGATGATTATATCTTCGGTGCCTGATAACATCACGATGGCATCTAACGATTGGTGATATATCAAGAGGAATTAATTCAATATTAACTTCTATGGAGAAATTAAAAGTATGAATCAAGGAATCTAACGAGAGCTTAGCCATCATATAAGAAATATTAACTATCCTAAAAAATCCATGTGATCTCTCAATTTCATATATCAATCATCAATGATAAGAAAACACTATTCTACTTAATTCAAATGCACTCTTATGCTAACTCAAGTAAATTCACAAGGATATAAACTTATTATTAAAAACTTAATTCAAATTCAAACTTCTAATTAAAATTGCGATTCAAATCTAGAATTGGAACTTCATAAATTAAGCTAAGTTAATCCTATTATTAAAAAATCAGATTTCAAATTAAAATGCGTGTAAAGACATAATACAAATTCTACTTCTATCTTAGCATACTACAACAAGATTGATAATCAAAATATATTAATGAAAGATTAACTAAAACTGAGAACTAAATCAAATAACAAAACTTGCATTTATTAATCCATCGAGACTTTGTAAAAGAAATTTTTTACTCTTTGTTAAACTAATACTTTGTTCTAACTACTCTCTTTTAACCTACAAAAATTCAATTTAACATTTAACACACAACAAGTTTAGTATCTTGGAATCCATTCACTAATAAAGAAAAGACACAACATAATAGATAGCTATCTCCTAGAAGCACCCTACAAAAGGGAATTTAAACAATTAAATGATAAACAACAAACACACAACATTTAAAATAACAACACACATATAACAGGGAAATGAAGTAAATGATAATTACACAACTAAAATATGCAATATATCTATCTAAGTATTCACCCAGACCATTGGTCAGCCACCTTGCAGGTCATGGCTACTCCTCAATAGCAAATCAGAAGCTTAATCAACAAGGTTCTGGCACTAAATTAAAAAACACAGTCTTAACACAAGTTTGTGGAAATGCTTGAGTCACACAATGAGATGGATTCTAATAATTCTTGTATGGCCACTACTGATGGTATTTATAATGATTACAATCCAAGAGGTCAACCACTAGAATGGTCGACCTCCTTTAAAAATGGTAAATCCCATTAAATGTGTGCTAACAACCTTTAGCTTGTAGAAATTGAACGAGCCACTCAACAATTAATATAACTGCTTAATCTAAGATGTGAAGAGATCAATAGATGGAGGCCATGAGGGTGAACAAAACCCATTTTGATGATTCACCCAGCATAAGGCACCAATATAACAACCACCAACTCGCCTATGCTCCAAGTGTTGGATGTAGTGTCGGTCACAGTGCCGGATGAAGTGCTTGATCGAGTGCTGGATGAAGTGTCAAACGAGCTACCGGATGAAAAATTGCATTGTGAATTCATCCTGTGAGATATAGATCGCACATTAGATCCTTATAAACATTAAATCAAATTGAATTTAACTCAAAACCATTGCAAAATATCAATTGCACATACTTGTTGTAGATCCACAATGAATTGATACAATATCCTTTGAAAACATCTTCAAAATGGTTATTAATACATATAATACCGGTATAAAAGGATTCAATCATCATCATAAAACAACCAAATCACGAGCCCAACATTACCCCCACACCTAAGATTTTGCAGGTCCCAATGCAAACAAAAATGAATTGCCCAATATGACTAGACTTGTTGAGAAGGGGATGGATTAGCTTTAGAAGATTCTTGCCCTGAAGACTTTGTCTTCGCCCTCTTGCGGTGTTTCAATTGTGCATGGAGGTTAAGATTGTCACTGGTCATTTTATCAACCAATTGTTGGAGGGAATTCACCTTTGCTTATAATACTACATTGTTATGGTGGAGATGCCTATCCATGGTCTTCCTCTCTTCCAACTGTTGCAACAGCTGAACATTTTCCTGTTGTAATTTTTCAATTGCTGGAGTATGATCAGATATTTCAGAGGAGGGATTGGATCCTTTGAACAATGTAGAGAGTCTATCAGTTTTGGGATCTGGTGTAGGCATATATGAGGTAGGAGTAATAAAGGGTTTATGAGGGGGAATGGATTCATATTTGGCTTCTCTATGAGGCTCCAATTCTTCCGCAGAAACTTCCCTAAGTATTTTATGGAGGATTTCGAGATCGAAAGATACTTGGATTGGATCTAGAGTGCTTGGGTGTTTTACATTAGGCTTCCCACTTATATTCCAGGTACTTTTTCGAAAAGATCCTCCTTTGAATCGATTGGCTCCTCTCCTATTTGTAAGGAATATAGGTAAATCTTGTTGAATTGCCTCTTGTAACTCTTTGGTTGTAGGATCAATAGATGTTGAGGGCATTGGAGAGTTACCAATAGGATTTTTAGTCTTCTTACCCGATGAGGCTGCAGGGGTATCAACAAGTTTCTTGGTCTTTGGTTCCAGTAGAGGGATAACTTGAGTAGGATACTTTGGAGTTTTGGAGAATGGGGTTTGGATGGAGTAACAATACCTAGATCAAGTGTTTTATTGTTGGTCTTGATTGTGAGATGAGCGTTTGAAAATTGATAAATGAATTCATACCATGTGTTCCCTTGTTTTTCCAACTCGGCTATGACAAACAATTTGATGAGGCCATGGTGGAATAGGATGTTATGAGGATTGGACACATTCTTTTGTAAATGGGAAGACATCTTCTCAAGACTTTTCAAGAAGTAAAAATGAAAATGCAATGGCTTATTGAATTTGAACTAAGATAATAATCGAAAATGGAAGGCTTTAAAAATAGAACATATACCTTCACAAGTGATAATTCAGGTGATGACTATCAGGGGGCTTATTAGCTCATCTCTAATCCACTCCTTGGAGTATCCCTTGGATCCAAAGACATTTTGAAACTCAGGCTTGAAAACCCTGTTGTATCTTGACCATGGCAACTGGTGGTGTTTGAACTAGCGATCTCTAACTCTTGGAAGCTTTGTTGCTGAGTCAATTGACTCCTTAGAGACCAAGAAGGCCAGATATCCCATGATCTCCATTGAATCCGAGGGATAATTGCCAATAAACATCATCATCATGGCCCTGCAGATGAGCCAAGAATGGTCCCCACCTTGCCCGAAGGAAGACCTCCCTACATTGTGCGAACTCGGGGATTGAAAAGAGGTCATTATAGAAGGATGACTCATATCATTTTGGCATGGTAACAATGTGGAGGAGAGAATAGGAGTGGAATTGGAAAGAGGATGAGTGTAATTGGGTAGAGGATGAGAAAAATGCATGAATGAAATAAAAATTTGGAGTGAACCCTCCGATTTTGAATGCGCTCAAGGTGGAAATGGTTAAATTCATTGATGAATTCATCACACATGAATTTCCATGTGTGAGCATGACTGTGTTGATTTCAAATTCAAAGAGTATCTTTTGGAGGAAATCGTAATGATGAGAAAATTATATCAATGTCCAAGTCTTCGACATGGACATTTGATCACAAAAATGTATTTAAGAATTGTATCATTTAACTATCAAATTCCATTTAACTATCTCATCATACAACTAAATATCCAAATTAATTCAAAACGATCCCTGGTTAATTGAAATTGTGGTCATTTACTGCATGTGCACCTCATATGATCCTTCATATGGCACGTCATCCAGTCATCCATATGGGGTGCCATATGGTCTTTCAAATGGCACTCCATACGAAACTCCCTATGGAACTCCATATGGTACTCCTATGCGAAATGAAATTTGTTCATCATGTAATGGATGTTTTATCCATAACACTCAGTGTTAAGCACTTTTGACATTCATAGTGAACAGGAGCAGAGACAGGATAAGAGTGTTTCATTATTACTTGTTTTTCCATCGTGCTCACATGTCATAACAATTTGTTCCTCTATATCGCATACTATAAGGCATGTAATCATAGTCTGTAATGAAGAGTCTCTAGATAAAAAGAAATTAAGTGGTTTGTCGAAGAAATATACAACAAGTTTATAACACACAGTGAGCATTTCAATAAAAAATAATTGTTGATATAATAGCCCATATCATGAAAACAATATACAATGTTTTTTACAAAGATTCTACTTCTTCTTATCATGGATTATAGATAGGAAGTGTTGTCATTTGTGAGCTCATGAAGCCCCTCCCCCACTCCTAAGTATTGTGACACATGACAATAAAAAATATAGGAAACCAGTCAATTCTCCCAATAGCCGAAGATTTACATCTTGTTAAGTGTAGAGATAAATTTCATATATTGGTCTTATGAGAAGGTTAGAATATGGCCCCACCTATAGGATAGAATATCCTACATATAGTTAAGAAAAGGTAAGCGAGAGAGTTTCAATATAGTCTCAAAGTTAGTTCCCAATGGCAGTTTTATGGAGTTGATTAACCTTAGCTTAACCATACATACTTCTTGTTAGCTTTGTATATAAGTAATGTTGTACATCTAGACAAATTTAAGATTTAATAATTTATTATTTTTGTCAGATTATCATCCTTGCTAGGTAGAATGCCACGTTGCTAGCAAGCATGTTTAGTACCTTGGCGGGTTTACCTAGTCATACCACAGGTCGGTACCCGCTTCTAGCAGACCTTTTTAGTATCCCGATGGGTTATCCTCTTACACCCTCAAAGAATGGTCCTCCATATTTTAATATTTTAATATAAGATTTCTTTGTGCAAGAAGATGGGGGGACAACTATGAAAAAAAAGTTTTCATTTTTTCTTTTCTTTTTTAGATTGGGATGGTATCTATGGTAGACGATGACTCTCCTTTATATATTCCTTAGAGATCGTCCTGATGTAAGGGGTACTTAAGAGGACGTATCCTATCTAAATACATGACATAATCAAGCATTTTTAGTGTGTAGTGGATGGTACCATTGGGAAAGAACATAAAGGTATATTTTGGATCAACTCACTTTTTTTTTTTTTTAAGTTATTGTGATTTTTCCATGGCTAACAGCTAATCAGAACTCCTTGTTACTCTTCAATAAAGATATTTTACTCACTTAATCAGGGTTCTTGGGGAAAATGTACGAGTGACCTCTAAGTTTGATGGTTGCGATATCACTTCCTTACATCCTCTAGTGGTGAAGGTTTAAGAGAAATTGATATTAAAGATGCTTTGAGAAAAAGAAGATGGATATATTTTCAAAAATGTGGTTAATTACTGCAAGTCATTTATTCAATTGATGCTTAACAGAAAAAAAGGTTTAAATATAGAAATATTTTGAAGGAAAATACTTCCTTTATATCTTCTTGAAACTGTCTACTCTTGGTGAAATAAATACCTACAGAAATTTCTAGAATTGTCTATCAACATACTTCAAAATTATTTACATATGTACAATTGAAAATTCAGAAAAACATTCAAGAACAAGGGGGAACTTACCCTTCTACTAAGGTCAATGCCTTGTCAGTTGACATGACCTATAGAAAATCTTGTTTGGAAATGGGTCTGTGATAAAGTTTGAGTATGTGTCCATCTACTACAAAAGGAGACTTGCCCATCATCAATTGTTTTTATTTTCAGAGCCCCATTATCATACATGGTGACTACCTCGTAAGGAACCAACCATCGAGTGGTGATATTTCCTTTGAAGGTTTTAAATCGAGAGTCAAGCAACAAATCCCAATCACTAGGTTCAAAGTGTTTCTTCTTAATAAAAATGTCATGCTACTTGCTCCTCTGGTTTTGGACTAATACCATTCATTTGATAACATCTTTCCTGATATCATCCAACTCATTTAATTGTAGGGATCATTGTTTATGGGCCTCATCTAAGTTTAATCCCAATTATGCGGCAATACAGGTCATCATCCTCATTTTTTATGCATAAAAGAAAATCAACTACCAAATTCTCCTTTCCAGGTCAGTCAAGGATGGTGAAATTGAACTCTTGAAATAGCAGGAGCCACCTAGTCACTCGACCATTAGTAATGGGTTTATTCATGAGAAATATAATGGAAGAGTGATCTATATGTACAAATGATTTTTAACCTATGATTTAGTGGAGAAACTTATTAATAGCATGAACTATTTCCAAGAATTCCTTTTAGGTGATTGTATAGTTTAACTCAGCAGGTGAAAAATTCTTGCTCAAAAAGTAAATGGCATAGGAATGTTCGTCTTCTTTCTGCCCTAATACTCCTCCTATTGCAGTGTCATAGGCATTAGTCGATATGTGAAATGGTAGAGCCCAATTGGGCCTCCTAAGAACTTGTGCCACGGAAAACTTATCTTTCAGAGTTTCAAAGGTGTTTTGACATTGATCAGTGCAAGGAAAATCAACATCCTTTATTAACAATCCAAACATGGGTGCAAAAATATTTGTGAAATTTTCAATAAACCGTCGGTAGTATCGAGAATGTCCAAGAAATATTCTCGCCTCTTTCTAAGTATTTGGAGGTGGAAGTCTGAAGATGACCTCAATATTAGCAGGATCTACTTTAATCCCTTCATATGAAATGTGATGTCCTAGAACCACTCCTTCAGTCAACAACATTTTACATTTTTCATGACTTAAAGATAGGTTCATTTCTTGACATCTGATAAGGACTTTTTCTAAGTTATCTAAGGCTTCCTATTAAGCATTTCCATATATTGTGAAGTCATCCATATATACCTCCACACAATCATGAATAAGATCAACAAATATCCTTAGTACTGCTCGTCGAAATGTGGCATGAGCATTACACAATCCAAATGGTAAGACCATATAGGCATAGGTTCCCCAAGGACAACTAGAGGTAGTCTTGTCCTAGTCCTAGGGTGCTATGAGAATTTGATTGTACCCTATATATCCATCTAAAAAGGAGAAATATTTATTTCCTAACAGGGTATCCAAGACTTGGTCAATGAAAGGAAGAGGAAAATAATCCTTCAGAGTGGCTTTGTTAAGCTCCCGGAAATCAACACATATTATCTTTTTCCCCATTACTTTATTTGGAACCACTACAAGAGGGGATACTCATTTACTATCAGAGATGGGATAAATGAATCTGATATTTAATAACTTTTAGATATCCTCTTTTACTATATCCTAGAGTGTTGGGTTCATCCTTCTATGGGGTTTCCTAACAGGTGTTACATCCCCCTGGGTATATATGTCGTGAATGCATGTGTCAAGGTGTATGCCCTTCATGTCAGTGTATTCCCAAGTGAATTCCCCTGATTATTCTTTAAGGAAACTTATTAATTGATTTTGTTGGTTTGCATCTAGCTCAGAATTTATATGTAGAAATTTTCCTGGACTAATTTCATAGGACATGGTATAAGATGTGGCATACTCATCTATCTTGAAAATAAAAGATGTAGAATATGAAATCGACGGGTCCAATAGTTCCTAAAATTCTTCCCCAAACATGTACTCAAATTGGGGAAACTATTGTGGAAAATCAACACACGTGATAGCAGAAATAAACTAGTTTAGCACATTTTCCATTATGTGCTCCTGAAGTGCCCAAGAATGATCACTTGGCAATACAGGCTCTTCCCAATCCTCATTCTCATATGGACATTCAAGACACCATATATTCTCCATGATATCTTAGGTCGGTGGATATATCGTGAGCTTCTGGATAGAGATTCCATTTGAGATGGTCATTTCTCCCTCTATATAGCCAATAAATGAATTTGTTGTGGCTAACCAAGGTCTTCCCAAAATAAAAAGATGCCCTTTGGTAGTATCCTTTTAGTGGATTACAAGAAAGTCTATTGGATACTCCCATGAGGTTAAATTAACTATTATGTCATCCAAAATTCCTTCAGATATAACCCTTGTCTTATCTGCTAATTCCAAAATAGTTGTGGTAGGTCTAAGAAGAGGTTTTAGTTGTAATTCCTCCAAGGTAGAAACAATCATAACATTGATGGTTGCCCCTAGGTCTATGAGAGTGTTCTCAATGTAAATGTCTTTAATGTTTATAGTCACTACGAGGTTTCCTTGGTTCCCATATTTTGTGACCTTAGGCTTCTCTGATATGTACTCAAAAAGTTCTCCTATCAAATGTATTGTTGGAGGATCCTTATGTGTAAATTCTAACCTTGTACAATATCTACTGCAAACTGATATTCAGAAAAGAACAGAAAAGATACAATGGCAAATACAAACATTACACAAAGAATTTTCACCTAGAAACCCAAACCGGGAAAACCAGCATATATTATATTGATACATTGTTTACAATACAATATACATATAGGAGCCAGCGGCATCCAAAACCCTAACCCAATGACCTGGATTATTCCAAAACCGTAATTCCTTAACCGGAACTAGAAAACCATCGGAAAAAAACCATGTGCCGAAAACCACCTAATATCATGTGGTCCCGGTAATATGTCGTCCCGAAAATATGTCGGCCAGGTGAAAATACGTCGGCCCGAAAAAAAAAATTCGGGGGCGCTGCCCCCGAACCCCTGCGTGCCCGGCGCAGGCGCTCAAACACTGCTACTCGTGCAAAGAATATAACACATACCCAACATTATGCTTCCTTCCTAGATTCTTAATACACAATTCGTTGACCACCTTGTTGTATATTGTAATATCCTTAATGTCTTGAAGAAAGGGAATTTTGACACAAATATTCTTCAATTCATTCAATATGTCAAATTGCAACCAGGTGGTAGGTTTCTCGATTACTAATATTTCTAGATAAGGAGGGACCTTCGTAATTTGTGAAGTTTCATTTTGGGGAAGCTTGGGTTCGTGGTCTTTACGAATAATAAAATCTTCCCACCTACTATCATCCATGGGTTCTTTGGGGGTTTCATCTTCTTCTTCTTTGTGGATGACTACCGAGGGCCTTTGCCTGTCCAGAACATTTTCCGACCTCAGTTGAATATCCTTCAATCGAACAAGAGAAACAAAATATGTTGGAAAAGCCTGCATCTCAACATTGTGAACAGGTTGAGTGGGATTATTATTGGGATTGGGGACTGGTTGTGCTGATAATAATGTCGATCTTGGGGATATTTCATTATGGTATTGTTGTGGTTATTGTTTAATAGGACGTAAAGGTGGTGGAACAAAACCTGACAGAAGCTACGAGATGTTCGGTGGAAACTGAGGGTAAGGATAGTTGGTCATAGGGACAGGTGGAGCTTGAGGCTTCCCTTGGTTATGCCCTCCTCACCATCCTTGAATCCAAGGATGGTGATACTGTGTAGACCATTTTATCCAACTTGGTGATTTCCACTGTTGTGGTTGTTGATAATAAGGTGGAACTTGAGGCTGTAGATATGGTTATGTGGGATGATTCCTAGGATTCCATGGCCTCCTAGGTGCATAAGAGGACTCCCTGGGATCCCCACTTCTATAGATGACTAACAAACCAAGCAATGATGGACATTTTTGAGTTGAGTGGTCCACAATGCAAAATCCACAACCTAAAATGATATCTAATGGGGATTCCCTTGAGGAATTCTTCCTCCTACATCTTGGGGAAATTATGCTCATTGTTTCATTTTCCTCCTCCTATTTCTTTTTAATATTTAGGGTATCCAACTGGGAACCTATTGTGCTTAAGATATATGTTTTTAAGTTCTCTAAAATGTTCTCTAGATCTACTCTCATGATACCACCTATATTAATTGGTTTTAAGTTTCTACTACAAGGATCTTGAACATTCTTCCTTTTTTTATCTCTACTCCTCAAGTAATTATTACACATTTCACAGATTTTGGAAAATGGTTTATGGGAGATGCACCTGATGCCATCAATTTAAGTATCTCTAGGTATTCCTCTGAAATCACCTTAAGTAAAAGAGCCCTAACTACATCATTTGGAAGGTCATGGTAATTTGATTTCTGTGAGATATAAGCAAACTGCTCCATATAATCCTCGAGATTCTCATCCTCTAACTGTTGGATTTTGAAAATATAATTACGTGAATCCTTGGATTTGCAGTAATCTTGGTATTTCTTAAGAAATATATCTTTCATGGCTTCCCAATACATAATTATGGACTCTCCCAAACCCATGAACCATCTTAGTGCAGAGTCCTTGAGGGTGGCAGGAAAGAGTTTTAGCTTCTGGGCATCTTGTAAGTAGTTGTATCTCCTACACAAGATATCAAACTCAAATAGGAAGGTATCCGGGTCTTCATTGCTTTTACCATAAAAGGTGGGAAGTGTTGAGAGGGGAATATTTTTCATTTTGACATTTTGTGTGATGTCCAAAATTGGAAACCCGAAGGTGGTTTCGGTTTGGTTTCTAGCTTCTTCTCCCTCCTCGTGTCTTACATTGTTGTGATCCTCTTGATCATCCATACTGGTTTTATTTCCAAAAAGAGAGTACTAGCCTAAATGGTTTTATCCTTGAAGGGAACAAAGTATCCCAAGTTTATTTTCTAAGAAAGGTATCCTTCTGATGGGAAGGCCTTCCTAGTTTTTGGATGTCTAGGAATGTACGTGAGTGAATTGATATTATTGGTGCCAAAGTTTCTATGTCAAATTGAGAAACAATTATATTGGTTGAACTAAAACAAAGTATTCACCTATTTAGGGTCTATGATGTCTACAAAGTTATGGTCTCCTGATGGTGGTAAAAAAACAAAGGTTGTGCTGGTTGGTTCTATGGAAGGCTCGAGTGATTTTGCCTCCTGTCCCACTATTATTGATGCTTAAATTTTTTGTTCTATAGTGCTCGTTATTTTAGTCTCTTCAGAGATTTCTTTAGTTCTTTGGGTTGAGCTATCTCCTTCTTTTCAGTATCGGACTGTGGATTTTATGAGTGGAATATTCCATCCCCCGAAAAGGTCAGAAGGAACCTTGGTCGAAAAGTTTTATTTGGTTTTAATGTATCTTCCCTTTTGGTCCTTAGGTCTGTTCATGAAAGAAAACAAAAATAAAATCTACCATTGGGTTTGGGGGAACTTGCTATAACATATGTGTAGGTTCTTACCACTCATCTTAAAGTTCCACCACCACCAAACTAATGCTAAGGTTCATAAATGATCTATGTCCAAATTATTTCCTACCTTGAGACAACTCCCCAGCAGTGACACCAAAAGTGATGGGTGTTCTATATGCACTAAATACCTCAATTAAATTTTCAACCTGCGGTGAGTAAAATTAGAGTTGTAGCACTATATCTGTCAAGGAAGAAAATATAGAGGAAGTGTGATCTAACTAAGGGTTAATCTACTTAAGAAAATACTATCAACGAGAAAACCCTATTAAAGAACTTTGAAATATTTACCCTCATCAACTTTAAACAATGGATCGATGGACTATTCCTAAAGAATCATATCAAATACCTACTTTGAACAAGTTAACCTATTTAATATAATGATCAACAACAAGTAATCTATCCAATCTATTCAACTTAATGAGAAACAACAACAAAAAATTAATCTATTCAATATATTCAATCTAATGAGCATCAACAAGTAAACAAATAAACAATCAAACAACTAACCTAATGAATCTTATTCAACAAGTAAACCTATCAAAAGTATTCATAAAGTAAACTAATCCAAACAACTTAGTAAATAAACTATATTCTTAATACAAAACTCATAATCATTTCTAATATGCAAACGAAAGTCTTAACCTACTTAATCAAAAGCATCATGATAGTATTCAGAGATTAATCAAAAACTATTCTTAATCTACAATAACAAGAAACTTCAAATATGATGATTATATCTTCGATGCTTAATAACATCACGATGGAATCTAATGATTAGTGATATCTCAAGAGGAATGAATTCAATATAAACTTCTATGGAGAAATGAAAAGTATGAGTCAAGAAATCTAATGAGAACTTAGCCATCATAGAAGAAATATTAACTATCTTGAAAATCCATGTGATCTCTCAATTTCATATATCAATCATCAATGATAAGAAAACACTATTTTGCTTAATTCAAATGCAGTCTTATGCTAACTCATGTAAATTCACAAGGATATAAACTTATGATTAAAAACTTAATTAAAAATAAAACTTCTAATTAAAATTGCAATTCAAATCTAGAATTGGAACTTCATAAATTAAACTAAGTTAATCCTATTATTAAAAACGCAGATTTCAAATTAAAATGCGTGTAAAGACATAATACAAATTCTACTTCTATCTTCGCATACTACAACATGATTAATAATGAAAATATATTCATGAAACAATAACTAAAATTCAGAACTAAATCAATTAACAAAACTTTCATTTATTCATCCATCGAAACATTGTAAAATAAATTGTGTAGTCTGTGTTAAACAAATACTATGTTTTAACTATGTTTTAACCTACATAAATTCAATTTAACATTTAACACACAACAAGGTTAGTATCTTTCAATCCATTCACTAATAAATAAAATACACAACATAATAGATAGCTATCTCCTACAAGCAACCTGCAAAAGGGAATTTAAACAACTAAATGATAAACAACAAACACACATCATTTAAAATAACAACACACATATAATAGGGAAATGAAGTAAATAATAATTACACAACTAAAATATGCAACCTATCTATCTAAGTATTCACCGATACCACTGGTGGCCCCCCCAGCAGGTCGTGGCTACTCCTCAAATGCAAATCGCAAGCTAAATCAACATAGTTTTGGTATTAAATTAAAAAATGCAGTCTTAACACAAGTTTCCGGAAATGTCTGAGTTACACACCGACATGGATTCTAACAATTCTTGTTTGGCCACTACTGGTGGTATTTATAATGATTACAATTCAATAAGTCGACCACTGGAAGGGTCGACCTCCTCTAAAAATGTAAAATCCCATTAAATGCACGTGAACAACCTTTAGCTTCTAAAAACTGAATGAGCCACTCAATGATTAGCATAACTGCTTGATCCAAGATGTCAAAATATCAGTAGTTGGAGGCCACGAGGGTGAACAAAACCCATGTTGACGATTTGCCCAGCACAAGCTGCCAATATAACAACTGTCAACTCACTTATGCTCCAAGTGTTAGATGTAGTTTTGGTCGTAGTGTCGGATCAAGTACCGGATTGGGTGTTGGATGAAGTGCCAAACAAGCTACTGGATGGAAAATTGCATTGCGAATTCGTCCCGTGACACACAGATCGCGCATTAGATCCTTATAAACATTAAATAAAATTGAATTTAACTCAAAACCATTGCAAAATATCAATTGCACATACATCTTGTAGATCCACGATGAATTGATACAATATCCTTTGAAAACGTCTTCAAAATGGTTATCAATACATATAATATAGGTACAAAAAGGATTCAATCATCATCATAAAAAAACCAAATCATGAGCCCAACAGTACCACTGGACCTCGCCCTTTTGTATCTCTAGATCACATCCTCATTTCTGAATATGCCCATAATTTTCACAAAATTTACCGTAATATATTTACCATGGAAAGATCGACAAAACAAGGAAATGATCACTATATATATAGGAGTAGCAATAATTTATGGGCATACACAGCCATACAATGGGCATACACGATCATACAAGAGTTTCTATTGCACTACTTGCGGGACTAAGTGGACGGGCGTTGTTGGCAGTGGGTGGCAGACTACTTCGACACTATGCGACTGGCTGGAACCAATGCCCTCTCCTCGACCATAGATAGGAACTGATTTTAATATTTTTATAAGTCACAAATATTCCTTCAATCAACACTCCCTTCACTAGGGACGCCCAATGCTGACCTGGAAATAACGCTCCCTCTATCAGATCCGATTTTCCTTTTTAAAACTAACATCTACTTGTCAGATTGTGTCCACTCCTGTAGCTGCGACCATTCTCACACTTGCAAATAGGAAGTGATCTTTTCGGGCTTCAATCTAAAGAGACTGACTTCCACTGCATGGATAAAGTGTCTCCCAACCGCAAAGGAAAAAGAAGAGAAATCACCAACATCTATGAATATTCATGGTGGGAACCGAAGAGAATCTAAGGACTACCGCTAACAAAGTTTTATGAGATCCAATCTGTGCGTAGAGATTCAGCTCCTCGATTCAGATCCGTGCTAATGCAAAAACACTCTAATACCATTTTTTAATCCTATCCACCAAATCAAAAACTAGTATGCAGCAGAAATATTTCATAAGAAATAGATCAAACACAAAAACAAAAAGGTTACATGGTTCTCCCAACTTTGGGCTATGTCCACCAAGCATGTATCGATTCTCTTATTGTTCAAAGCATGAAGATTACAACAGGATCACTCCATTCATCTCACTCTACTCAGCCTCTAGGAGCATACACGAATTTATAATAATTTACATAAGAAACAGATTATTGAATGCAGTCATATCCAAATTCTAACTTAGTGTACTCAGTTACAACCAACGCTCAATAATAGGATCTAAAATGCGATTTTGGAGGAATTCATTATCACCCGATTCCAATAAAATTAAGAAGAAAATGTGCTTAATATACAGAAAATGAAATTACGAGTTGGAGATCTCTAAACATAAATAAGGGTTCGAATATGGAAGGTAAGTTCAGGTATGATTGTTAATAAATTATTCATCATTCTCCTTCTGTTTACATAATACTAATCACCCTTTTTTTCCTTTATTTCCTATAGGTTTCAGATCATCACCAATATATCATAGTTGATGAGAAAAACGTATTCAAGTTCATGTATGGAGATTTGGTTTATAAAACCCATTTATTATGCATTTGTAATCTACATTTTATTTATTTCACCAAAGGGAAATTATATGTTTGTATAAAAGAAGACCCATGTATGTATATACATGGTTTATGTTGTCATTTTCTAAATTTTGTGATTTATTACAAGAAATATATATATCAGTACACCTAGCTTTAAATTTCTATATATCAGTATATTGATTATTTATTTTCTCTTCATATTTATTCTCTGTGATTTTACTCTATTGTTCAATTTTTGTATAATAAGAAAAAATGAAATTGGAATATCGAAAGTACTACTAATCAACATGTTGTTGGAAGACATTTATTTCTTACCATTTTTATACTTGAAAATGTGAAGTTTCAATCCCTATAAATCATTATAGAATGTATAGAAACTACTTTAAGTCTTGCAGGATCAAAATCAGGCTTTTCTATCTCTACAATTAAACGATAAAATTAATAAACTATATATATATATATATATATATATATATATATATATATATTTGTACTAACTAAGATGGAAACAAAATTAAAAACCATGTTCCACCCAACCCTAGATATAGAATAACCAAACTACTTGTCCTGATAACCCCCAAGCCTGACTATGAATCCATGCGGATGACGTGAGCTCCACTCCTTTCCAATGTATCTATGTACCATTCAGAAATTATTTTCCTAACACCAATCTGCTCATACAAAAAAATAATTCTTTCACAACCAACATACTAAATAGTGTTAAGAACCAAACATCAATATAGCATCGAAAAACCTCAGGAAAAGTACTCAACGCCTTGAAAAAGAGATAATTTTAGATAATAAGCCTCTTCGAGGGGGAAACCTCCTTTTACCCCACTTAAATGTTCAAGTCCAAGATGATTCAAAATGAAAATGTCTCCTTGGCATATATAGGAGACTAGGAGGTTTAATGGCCTAAAGCCGACATAAATAAAATAACATTACTAATCTAAATTACAACTA
>ML780130.1:472595-491854 GCA_009831015.1 Picea engelmannii | reverse complement strand
GACATATAACATTCTCATCAAGGGAATCATATCAATCAATTACTTGACATCATCCAATGACATCAATCAAACCAAACCATTTACATCAATGACATATGATCCAACAATCTCCCAAGTAATCAAACCATTGGCATCAATGACAAACCATTGGCATCAATGACAACATGATCCAACACCATCCATGGATGCTCCCGCTAACTGAAATTTCCTTGGGGATACTCCCCCTGAATGAACTCTTCTTGAAACTAATATTCCAACCTAAACTGTCCTCTTTATGGTGCTTTCTCATGTAAATATAAGACATATAAGATAATCATTCAAAAGAATTCATTTTGGAGTAGAAATTACTCCGAGTCTTTGGTGTAGATACTCAAAGGCTTCTTGTGGAAACAGTTTTGTAAATATGTCTGCCACTTGTTCTTTTGTTCCCACATATTCAACTGTGATGTTCTTCTCTGTAACCTATTACCATATAAAGTTATACTTGATTATAATGTTCTTCATATTGGAGTGCATCATCGGGTTCTTTGAGATACTGATGGCACTTGTATTATCACAATAGATTGGAATGGAATCATCATACTCAACTTGTATATCTGTCAGAATTTGTTTCGTTCATAGAACCTGTGTAAGACATCTTGCTGCTGCAATATGCTCTGCCTCAACGGTAGATAAATATAATTATGATTATTTCTTTCTTAGCCATGATACTAAAAACTCATCCAAGTAGAACTTTGCTCCATTGGTGCTTCATCGGTCATCAATGCAACCTTCCCAATTTACATATGTGTAGGCAATAAGTGATAGATCCTTTACTTTTGGATACCATAATCCAAACACTTATATTCCTTTAAGATATCTGAAAATCCTCTTTTCTACTAATACATGTGATTCCTTTGGTGTTGCTTGAAATCATGCCACCTATCCAACTTCCTACATTACGTCTAGTCTGGATGTTGTCACATATAGTAAGCTACCAATCATTGAGCTATATTTCCTCTGGTATGTAGAGTTTGAATCAATATCTTTTCTCAACTTGCAACTGGTTTGCATAGGAGTGGTAACTAGTTTGCAATCTTCCATTCCGAACCTATTTAGCATTTCTATGATATACTTAGTTTGATAAATAAAACTTCTTTGGTTGGTTTGATGTATCTTGATGTAGAGGTTGTTTTCTACACTTCCTTTTCTGAACCCTTCCTTCTATAGATGTTTACCCAATCTAGAGTACCATGCTCTAGGAACCAGTTGTTCAATGTAGACTTCTTCTTCAAGTTCCCCATTCATAAAAGTTGATTTAACGTCCATATCTGTCCATATTGTTCAAGATTTTGCTACACAACTGTCCATAATTTTGACTCATATGTAACTATACTATCATGAAGTACTACTACAACTGATTAATCTATCATATTGTACTTATGCTAACCAAATTCACTGAATCTTTCTACTCAAATTATGAAATTTTCTTGAAGGATGGTTCTCTGGTATGTCTCAGCTACCGCATAGACTCCCCCTATCTATTATTCATATTATATAGGAGTCTCTAAGACGGATGGCTCAAAAAAATTCATGTTCTGAAGTGTATTCATCATCATATTCATTATTAGATTCATCATCTCTCTGATATTTGAATTCTTTCCTTATGTCCGTGGATTTATCTTTCACTACAGTTCCTGAAAGTACAATCTCTTGAACATATTCCTTGTTTACCTGTCCTTATTTTATTTCAATTATTTTCCAAATATTTTTGTATCTCACATCTTTCCTTTTCTTTGTAGAATTTTCTTCATCTCGTTTTATTTCCAATCTTGCGATCTCTAGGTCGTGGTCTTTGTTGACCTGTTCTTCATGTTTTGAACATCCTTTGTCAACATACCAACCACGCTTATTTTGCTTATATTGTAGAGCGAGTGTGCATTCTTCATTGATATATTGATTCTAATTTCTTATCCATGTTATCTTCTGAGGTTCATGTTTGTGATTGTTGTTGTTCTATTGTGGTTCTCTAGGAGGGGCTGTCATTTTGCAATCTTTGGCTATGTGTCCAAAGTTGTTACACTTGTAGCATTCCACTTCAGTGCTCAATTATTCAAACTTGTTGAAGTTTTTTCTCTCTGTTTCACTAGGCCTTCTTGGATAACCTTTTTGTGTATGAATTTCAAAGTTGTTTGTGTTCCTAAACTATTATCTCTTCAATTTACATCTTGATGTCCAAAATTATTGCATGTATAACATAAACCCAAAAACATAGTTTGATAGGTCTGGGAGTTGAAGCTCTTCTGAAAGGAATTATTCTTATGAATCCTTCTTCCTCTTGAGGCATATTTTTTTATGTCATTCCTTGATTCTGAAATCTGATTCTTCTCAGTGGAGGAGTGTTTCTTTAATCTTCCTTGTAGGTATTCCTATCCCCTTTTATTGTTTCTACATAACTTTTTTGATATGTTTTTTTTTTTTTTTTTTATTTGAAGCTTGATCCCTTTTCTGTTTGATTGTATCCAAGTATGTACTTGTCATGATTAGGCCTTTGACTGCTAATAATGTCATCCAAAAAATTTGAGTTTTTTTGCATATTTTTCTTTTGAATATCCTTTCTCAATGTTGCAATATCTGCTTCCAAATTACCAATGATCTTGTCTCTTTATTCTAACTTTTCTTTGCATGCTTATTCAATTATTTTATATTCCTCTATTTGAAACTTCAATTTCATGATGAGCTGCTCTAGTTCTTGAGTGTCTTCCTCCTTGTCCAGTTCTTCTTGTAGCTTCTTGTTTTTCCTCTTTTCTCTCATTATAACTTCTATGGCAGTCAACAATTCTTCTCGGTAGTCAACTTCTGTCGCTTCCTATTCTTCTTCAGTGTCTTCTTTATCAAAGTCTTATAATTCCATGAATATAACTCTTTATGTCTTACTGTCACTGACTTCATCTTCATCTGATGAGGAGATGTCTTCTTTGTTGCATAATATTTTCTTGAAAATTTTCTTTGTGGTTTCTTTTCCTTTATGACCAATACCATCACAATTAAAACAAATCAATGGAATCTTATCTTTATATATGTCGTTGGTTCCCTTGTTTAATCTCTTGAAAAAATTGGCCATTTCTTCATCATCTTCTAAGATGTCACTATTGTTGCTATGTTTTTTTTCGTTTTGCTTTCTCTTTTTCTTTGACCTTTTGGATGATTTGAAATATGCTTCTTTTATATTTGGATTTTCCTGTTCAATTCTCATTTCATATGTTGTGAATATTCCATGTAGTTTTTCCACGCTTATTGATTCTAGATCTTCTCTTTCTTCTAGTGTTGATATCTTATGATCAAATCTCATAGGAAGATATCTTACTGCCCTTTGAAAAATTACATATTCTTTAATTTATTCTCCCAATCCTATGATTTCATTTACTATTTCATCGAATCGTAATAAGTAAGATACAATATTCTCATCTTACTTAATCGTTAGTTGTTCGAACTGACCTCTGTAAGTTTGAACCTTTGCTTCTTTGACTTTTGAATCTCCTTCATAAATATTTTGAAGTTTTATCCAAATTTCTTTAATAGATTTACAATGCATAACTTTGGTGTATACCAATTCACCAAGACCATTCAGAAGTGCATTTGTGGCTTTGGAATTATTTTGACCAAGCTTTATTTCTCTTTCACTTGTTGGAGGAATTGTTGGTTCTTTGTATCCATCTACTATAGATTTCCAAATTTCAAATCCATGTGCTCGTATATATGTTTCCATCCTTCTACTCCAGAATGCATACTTATGCCCATAAAATGGTGCTATTCTATGTTTATACATGTTGTTTATCTCCATGATCTACCTTTCAGTGGTTAAATTGATTCTTGAAGGAACCGGATCTGATACCAATTGTTGGATTACTGAGAGGGGGGCTGAATCAGTGATAGAGAAATTCAATCCTTTTTAACCACAATATGCAAGTGTTATATGAATGTAGCATTATCATCCAATTGTTGCAGAGTAAATAAACAATGAACAAATGAGAAATGATATACATACATAGTACACTAGTGTTTTTATGTGGAAACCCAAAGAGGGAGAAAACCACAAAATCTTTTTTCTTATATGTCTTTAGGAATTACATTCGTTGGAAGCACCAGATTCCTTTTTTTTCCAACTGCAACTGGAAGGAGGATCCAACCACCTATATTCTCAGGATACAACCTGAGGGAAGCTCCAACTCCCCAATTCTTTGGCTACAAAAAAAAAGGAGACTACAAGCCCCTATGTTCTCCTACTACAACCGGAAGGTGGATACAACCACCTGTCCTTGCCCAATCCAACCACCCTATCGTAGAAGTAGAATGATGGAACCATTATCACACTATCACTGAGAGATTTACAGTTGTAAAACTGTACCAATCAACCTGCACCAAACAACCTATTCCAATAACCTGAACCATGCATCAACCTTTACATCAAACTATAATCAACATGTACCATAAACAAGTTCATCAACCATGCATGAGCCTATACCAAACAACATGTAATCAACCTGTACCATAAACAAGTGCATCAACCATACACCAACTTGTACCACAACTTGTACCATCAATGAGTGCATCAACCATGCACCAAATATGTACCAAACATGCATCAAATACACATAAACTATGACTCATCAAGATGTATCAACATCATCAACTATACACCTCATGTATGTGCCAACTCATCAACTACTTGTCTCAACCATGTACCCAACATGTACCTCAACCAAAATCCCTCATCAATTTCATCATCCAAATATGATTTGTAGCTCTGTAATAGAGTTGGTGTATATGATCACATACCTGCAAACCTTCCTTAACTTTAACAACAAGAGAATAGCATTTTCATCAAACTTTACTTTAGTCTCACATGACTAATTTTGTATTAGTAAAAAAACCTAACTTGCAATAATCACAACTATGTACCTGTAATGAATAAATATCTAAAAATGGTACACAATGTTCTTCGGTGTATTTTATGCAATTCCTCCATATTTCACTACTTGGAACCTCTACAAAAAGGCGTTATAAAAAAAATGGCATACCTTGTTGAATTATGGCTTATTCTAGACAGTGAACTTGTAGAGCATGCCCCACATAGAATTGTTGTTGTATGGATATGAAAATTGTACAAAGAATACTAGAGAATGTACTCTAACCAATACATTTGGTATCACTAAATTTGGATCTGTTATGAAGAAGTTATGACTTTTTTACCCTAAACACATGTTTTAGACTAGTTTCAGGACTAGCCACTAGCCCTATTTTCCATGGCCTGTAACTCAAAAAAGACAATGACCCACAAGATGAAATTTGTATCATAACTACTTAGATAAGTTTCCTCAATGGAATCCCAATTTCATGGTCTGAATCATTCTACAAAAATGTTTATTGAGAAAATGGTGAGATGACCTGTAAATAACATACCTTAGTGTTGGAGTGACTTTACACACACCTCAGATTTATTTTTCCTAAGGTTATTCCTTGTTTATTAGTCATAATTAGTCATTATCCAGTCTCCTATATTTTAGGGGAGAATATTCCACCTGGAGAATATTCTATTTCAACTGACACTCCAGTTTGACTAGTTGAGTTGAGTTTAGATGTTGCATTGGTTTTGTCACCATGCAACATTCGGATCATCACCAAATCACTACTCTTTGTTGAATCAATTAATTGAAGACTATTTGACTAGTTAACTCAGCTAGGTGGCAGTTCACTCCCGTAACTGCCTGAGAGATTAGACTAGGTGGCAGTTCACTCTCGTAATTGTTGGTGTGTGTCCAGATCACTCTAGAACACTACTATGGCTCATTAGTTACTTATGTAGCCTATATCTATTGTAAATTATTCACTCTTTGAGTGTGGAATACGGATAATGAGAATTCTTCCATTCTTTCTTTCTTGCTTCTTCTTTCTCAATTTCTCTCTACAAACATGTGTAGTATTTTCTAGCTAGATCTATTTTGTGCAGGTTCAACACATTTACATGGTATCAGAGTCGACGAACTGCTAAGAAAAATCTACACCAAATAATTTTTTCCAAGTACTGAAGATTGAAGAACAAATAAAGATGGATTATTTGCTGAAAATATTTCTCATGCCTCATAACTATTTGGAATAGAAGCCAAAAAAAATTCTTCTGCTAATATGCAAAGGCTTATACCAAATAACCATGCCAATGGAAGTAGAGTCTGATTCTGTCGATGAGAAAAATGACTTTCTCAATAGACAAGATATGGCCATAGGAAGTATCAGCATGTTTGTTTCTCCCAAACTTTTCCATCAAGTATATGAAGAATCACAAGGATTAACTCCAAATAAATTATGGACCATATTGGAGGTTCTATTTGGGAATAAATAATATTGTGAATATTTCATGCAGGAGGTCGAATAGATAGAGGTAGAAGAGAAGCCAACATAAGATCAAGTCTCTTATTATGAAGAGTCTTCTACAAACGTTTTTGTAGAAATTAGTATTCCAATAATTGAAGATGATGTCTACTCCATTTCAGATTTATTTTTTGAAATTCATGTGGAATATATGTGGCATGCATCTCAGGAGTCACATGCAGACACTATTGCATGCATCTCAGGAGACAAAAAGGGAGCCGCAAATATCATACGCCATTATGATATTTTCTAAGAAAAATATGCAGAAACAAATTGGATATTTGAATTCCTCTCAGGAAAATATCCAATTTCAAAAAAAAAATCATCCGAAACGGAGTCCGGAAACTGAAGTTATGATAGTTTCAAAATCAACAAAATTTCAGCATTTTTCTAGAAACGGCCGCACGGTTTTCAAAATTTCATCCAAAATTTATTTGGATATTATTCATTAAAAGAAGATAAAGTGTATATGTGTGGAAATATCAATGATGCATATACTTCATCAGATCCATCCAGACATCTACATCTTCAACAAAATCTTCAAAGAGCACAAACTTGCATAGTTGCTAGGTCTTCTTGGAGTGAAGGACATGGTTGCTTAGAAATTGTCTGTGTTCCTTATCATTTTTTATTTTATGCATTGTAATTTGAGGGGGGGTTTTGTTCCCATGAGGTTTTCCCTCTTTCCTCATTTAGTTCAGTGTATCTTTTGTATTTGGGTACCTAACATGGCCTCGTAGCCGGGACCCATTCTTTATTTTCACCATCATGATGTTTAGTGGGGGTGTTGAAGTTACTTCACACACACCTAGGATTTAATTTTCCTAAGGTTATTCATTTTTTATTAGTCATAAATAGTCATTATCTAGTCTCTTATATTTTAGGGGAGAATATTCCACCTGGATAATATTCTCTTTCAGTTGACACTTCAGTTTGACTAGTTGAGTTGAGTTTAGATGTTGCATTGGTTTTGTCACCATGCAACATTCGGATCATCACCAACTCACTACTCTTTGTTCAGTCAGTTAACTGAAGACTAGTTGACTAGTTAACTCATCTAGGTGGCAGTTCACTCCCATAACTGCCTGAGAGACTAGACTAGGTGGCAGTTCACACCCGTAACTGTTGGTGTGTGTCCAGATCACTCTAGAACACCAATATGGCTCATTAGTTACCTATGTAGCCTATATCTATTGTAAAGTATTCACTCTTTGAGTGTGGAATACGGTTAATGAGAATTCTTCCATTCTTTCTATCTTGCTTCTTCTTTCTCAATTTCTCTCTGCAAATGTGTGTAGTATTTTCTAGTTAGATCTATTCTCTGCAGGTTCAACACATTTACACTTAGAAAACATCATCAAAAGAATTTATCCTCTCTTGAATTTTGGCCTTCTTTACTTCACCTTCCCTCTGAAATTTGGCTTAGATATCCTTTGGTTACCTTAATTGCCTATAGATATTCAATATTCTCAAGTGTGATTAAAATGAGAGAGCCTTGCCTCTTATTTATAATTTCCTATAGCTTCTTCAAGGGGTTACCTTTTAACCATCTAAACCCATTTTCATTATTTTAGGGTTAACCCACTTCTAACCAGTTGTCCACTTAGTAATTTCTCCATTAAATTTATAATTAAAATAATTTCTTTTGTATTCACTTTGACTTATAGTACACTCATCACTTCACTTTATTATTTACCTTCCAAAATCTCTTAAACCACTTTGACTACTTTGACCTTTTGGGCTTTCTAGATGACTCATGAGGGTTCTCCAACTTCACGTGGCCATAAATCTTTAACCATGATTATTTATGTGGTGTTCCACATACCACTGGAAATTTCATGACATGTACTATCCATATAGAATATTCTATTTTGCAAATATATCAAAACTCATACCATTATCCATCAAACAAACTTGGGTCCATTGCCCCAACCTTTCTCCAACTTCACATGGCCATAACTCTCTAACCGTGACGTGAGGAGTTATGTGATGTTCCACATACCATCGGAAATAGAATGACATGCAATATCCATATATAATAGTATTACCTACAAATATATCAAAACTCATACCATTATCCATAAAACAAAATTGGGTTTGTTATCGCACAATTTGTAGCTAGGTCAAATGGCTGGAAGATAGAGGCCAAATAGGCGTAACAGGAACCTACCCCACCCAATTTCACCACAATGGGGAGGTTATTTCTATTCAGGGTGGTTAGCCCAGGGGAGACATCCCCGGTAACCTAGGGTTTTGAAGAGGCCAAAGTATAAAGGTCAAAGAAAAGTTCCTCCCCACAGGTTAGCAACAAAGATCAGATAGTCGACTAAACAACCAATAAAGAAGTGTATGCCCAAATGAGAACACCTGTCTGGAACAAGACAATAGAAAGGTAATATATGCAGGCTATAATTCAGTGGGTTAGTTCTTCATGTAACTATCTGATATTAATATGTAAGAAATTAAAACAAAAAATATCAATGAGGTCAACATTTATCAATATATCAGTGGAAAAGTATTAATTCATCAATAACTATTGAAATGATGTAGCCTAGAGTGTATCTAATCAATCCTTTACTCAATAAATTCTTTCAACCATCATCTAATTTCTTATCATCAAAAGGTGTTGCATCAAGATGGAATAACCAAGTATGGTGTCAGCTTAGTTAGGGTTTCAAATTTAAAAGTTTTAAGAAGTCGTTTGAGCACTATCACTTCAACATTGTGGATCTAAGATTAGTGCCTAGGGGTAGATGGAGTCAATTAAGGAGAGGACGCAAGGTTAAAGGAGTAAAAGGCTAAGGAAAAGAGGGAAGGGTTCTAAGGTGATGCAATGGCAGGGCCCTAGAATCAAAACCCTAGGGGAAAGAGGCTCACTTCGGTGTTTCTTAAGAAAGGCCTCATGCTCTTTCCCCCTTCCTTAGGTAAAACTTGGCAAAATGTCTAGCATAAAAAATAAGTTAAAACAAGAGAATGAGGTGAGGGAGAGTGTTGCAATGGCAAGGATCTATCACCAAACCCTAGAAGATGGATTACCCTAGGTGTACATAACCTAGGCCTGGGATGTCCCCTTCTTCTTAACCTATAAAAGCACATCTAGCTCAAGGGGAAGAAGTGAAAAGAGTGTAGCAAAGGCTAGGCTCTTCCTTCCTTCTTCAATGGTTGAATATTTCTCTTTTAGGGGACATGAAACAAGGACCTACTTGTGTGCTTGTCACTTAGGGTTTTAAATCAGAAAATTTATAATAAATGCAAGAATACAAACCTACAACCATTCAATTAAGAAGTTTTGTAGAAAATACACTTACATATCATGAATAAATAACATTGCAAACCCTAGTTGTAAACCTTCCTTCAAGAGAAATGCCAAAATATGCCAAGAAAATCCTTCCTTCAACAAGTGTGCCTCTTATAAAAGACCAAATACCCAAACTAGGGTGAAAAAATCAGACCTCACAAGAGAGTGAGTTGTGTGTTATTGTCAAAATGAGGGAAAAACTCCTCAATATATATTGTATCATAACCTCTAATTAAAATTAGGTCATTAAAAATAGTCGACAAGGCTACAAACCAAAATCACACTATTTTTACATTAAATTGTTAAATCAAAGACCTAAATGAGCATAATCAAGACATCAAGCCCTACTAAGGGAGACGTTGGCCCGTTTTTAGGGAAAATGCAACAAAAAATGACAAACGATTGCCCTCTTTGGGCCTCCAAACCCCACCACACGTGCCAACTGCCCTATCAAATTGCCATACACTGAAGGTGACATCAATGGCTCCTAGGTGACGTCTTGGGCCATCAAAGGGAAACGTTCCACCTGAAGTGGGTCAACCCCCCTGGGTTGGGCTCAGCCAAAGTGTCACTGATGGAACATCCTTCTTCTTCTCAAGTGCAAAAGCTTAATCAAGAACTATCCTATCTTCGCCCCTGATGGGTTACCGAACACTCTAGAACAAGAATGAATAATCCTTCCTCATGGTTTCTTTCATTTCCCAAGTGGCCTCTTGAGGATTAAAGTGCCTCCACTACACTTTAACCCGAGCAATAAATCAGTTCCACAACAAATTTCCCTTCTTGTCGAGAATGCGTAGCAGTTCCATTTGGAACTCATATTCTAGTTCCATACAGATCACATTGCAACTTAAAATATGAGTTACATCATGTACATGATGTACTTTTAAATTGGTTGGTAGTGTAAGAGGATAAGCCACCGACCCTACTCTGGCAAGCACTTCAAATGTACCAAAATATAATGGTGACAACTTGGAACTCTTTCCCAATTTGAAAGAATGGTTTCTGGGTTTAACTTTTAAATAGACATGATATCCTATATTGAATTATGTATGTTTCCTTTTAAAGTATAGAAAATTGTTTTGTCTATCCTGTGCACTTTTCAAATTCTCTTTTACTTTCTAAACACTTGTTTCCATTTCTTTAAACATTTTGGGACCCAAAATAATTATGTCAACCGGATTGTCCCAATAATAGGTGTTTGGAACTTCTTGCCATATATTACCTCAAATGGAATCATTTTTAATGATGTGTAATAACATTTGTTATATGAAAATTCAACTAGATGAAGTTAATCTTCCCACTTTGTGGGGAAGTCCATTACATACATCGACAACATATCCTCTACAATTCAGTTAGTCCTTTCAGTATGACCGTCAGTTTGAGGATGATATGCGGTTCTAGAACTCAATTGAGTGTCCAAAACACTAAATCAGGACTTCTAGAAATTCAAAGTGAAATTTGTATCCCTATATGAGATGATAGTTTTTGGTAAACCATGCAATCTAAAAATTTCCTTCATGAAAAGCTCTATAATGTTTATGGCCTTGTGAGTAGGTTTTACTGTAATAAATTGTGAATATTTTGAGAGGATATATACTACTACGATGATAGACTCATTTTTCTTCTTAGTGTTACGTAATCATGTAATGAAATCAATAATAATCACTTCCCACTTCCACTTAGGAATGGGTATGGGATGCAATAATCCGGCTAGGTGACAGTGCCCGGCTTCAACTTGTTGGTGCTCAAAATACCTAGCCAAATATTGAACTACTTTTGTTTTTGTCCCAAGACTAAAATATGATTTCTTAAATGTTTTTATAGTCTTTTGATAACTTGGGTGATCTAAATAAGGTTTCTTGTGTACTTCAGTTAATATCAATTTCCTTAATTCTGTGTTGTTTTGAACAAAAATTATGTTTTTGTACAACACTAAACCTTCCTGATTGTTGTTGAATTTTGATTCTCCCTCAATTGGATTATTACTTTGACATTTTTCTTGAATTTTCCTGTAATTTTCATCATTTTCTGTTGTTGGTGTAAGTTTTTTTGTTTCAAATTAGATTGTATCTTGCTGCTAGAAATTGCATTTATTTTCCTACTAAGGGCATATGCTATCTTATTTTCTTTTCCTTTGATATGTTCTATTTCAAAATCATACTTACTTAGGAAATCAAAGACTCTAGTTTGTCCTCCATTCAAGTTTTTCTAGTTGAAAACATGTTTAAGACTAACATTAGTTGTTTTCAACAAAAAATTCCTCCCTAATAGGTAGTTTCACCACATTTTCAAAGCATGCACAATAGGAATAAACTCTAAATCATGACATGCATAATTTTCTTCATGAGTTTTTATTTTCTGTGATTGAGAGGCAAGTACATAATCTTCTTGCATTAACATTTTTGGACACACCGACTACACTGAGAGGGGGGGGGGTGAATAGTGTAGGGATCTTTTTCCCAAAACTTCCTTTTCACAAACTTCTTAGTTAGAAATCACCACTTACTTATTGTTGTGATTTATAACCAGTTAAATGTGAACATATATCAACAATGTATATCATCAATATATCATCAACAAATCATCATAACAAGGAACTCAAGGAACACAAGATGTATGTACAATTTTGTTTTTATTACAGACTTCAATCCTTGGGTTATCAACAACAACTGAATAGAGTAAAACTCTACAAGAGCACTAGCTCTATAATGCAAGACTCAACTTACACCCTCAACACCAACTGATATGAGGCAACAATCCTCAACAAATGTCAATATGTCAATAGGTACGCGACCTATCGGTAGTTCAACATGCGTGTGTACGCACCCTACTAGTAGTGCAGCCCACGTATGTCCGCACTCTGGCTCACTGCACCCAAAATATTCTTTCAGAAACTAGGGTTTATGAAACTTCATCTTTCTAGCCCTTCAGACTCTTTCTCTTCTATCACATCCACTTCTGATCTTGTCACTGTACTATCTGAACCATAACCAATCTAAACACATCTATGTTCTTCCACAACAAACTCATACTCCTCAACCATACAATATTAATGCTACTCATCATGTATAAACAACTAGTACACTATAACAATCATATCAATATTGAATTATAAGAGTGTTTCTCACTCTATCAGCCAACACAAACCACATCACAAAAACCATACCAATAATTCCTTAAGAATTCACTACACAACAAGCAAGAGTATCCATCAAGACAATAATGTAACCATACCATAGTTTCTATGGACATCTGAGCCCATAGAATGCAGATCTGGAACCTGCTTCAGTTTCCAAGAGCCTGTCATCAGCTCAATCACAAGTCTTCATGACTTCACTCACTGTACGCGCCCTGTCCTCATGCATCCCATGTATGTAAACTCCCTAGCTCACTACAGTGTGCGTATAACACATAATCTAGGGTTTTTGAGCTTCCGAGACTTTTTTCGTCATAATCTCAGACTTGCCAAAACTTTGATCCATCCATGAGATCCTCTAGATGATCTCTCTCTCAGAATATATCTTCAATACAAGATCAAGGATTCACAAGAGATCTCACAAAATATACACAAGTGGTACATTTCACAAGAGATCCTTGCCTCTTATTTATACTCTCCAAGTAGTTATCTTCTAGGTCACTTCTAGGTCACTTAACCCACTTCTAGTTCATTTAACCCCTTTCTAGGTCACTTAACCTATTTCTAGGTCACTTAACCTATTTTCCACAGTTTTAGGGTAAGCCATTTTCCATAATTAGAAAGTTATTCAATTTAAATATTCCTCCTTGAATTTGTCACCTTACTTTATCATTTAAATAATCTTCTTTCATTTTGTCACTTCACTTTATTATTTAAATATTCCTCCTTGACTTTGTCACCTTACTTTATGATTTAAATAATCTTCTTTGATTTTTTCACTTCACTTTATTATTTAAATAATCCTCCTTGACTTTGTCACTTCACTTTATCATTTAAAACACAATTTCTTCTTTGCAATATCTTTGACTTCTTTGACCTTTTGGGGCTTCAAGCCAACCTATGAGGGTCCTTCATCTTCGTAGTGCCATAAATATCAAACTATGAGGAGTTATGTGACATTCCACATACCATCGGAAATGGAATGACAAGCACTATCCATCTAGGATAGTTTCACCAACAACTTCACTGATATTCATCTCATTATTCTACATATAAGAATGGGTTCTCCATCCATACTTCTAGGATAACTCAACCGTAAAGTGTCTTCCTATCAGGGATTTCACCATAAGAGGACCACTTTGGATTTCATCCATTTTTACTCCTTATCAACAATGATAAGACAATAATGACTCATCTTTCCATCAAACCAACTATGCATCATATCAATGACTATGATTCCATTTGTCATCTATCCATTCACATCAAGGACAATACATCAATCAATCAATCATTTGGCATCAATAAATCAATTTACATCAATCACTTGACATCAATCTTTGGCATCAATGACAACATGATCCAACAATATCCCCCTTTGGAATTGATGGAAATACAAACATTGATGTCAACACCAATCATTGATGTCAACATGTAGACAAGGCATGCTCTACATCAACAATCATATATCACTATGACTATCTCTCCACATTAATAATAATCAACCACATAAATGTTACTATCTCTCCCCCTTTGACTATCTCTCCCATTGTCTAAATGCCTTTGATATTTCTCTGAATAATATCTCCCCTTTTGAATGAGGAATATCACTCTGATGTAATGATGAAGGTAGATTTCTCATTCTCCCCCTATGACCATCACTCCCGCTGGAACTATGCCTCTATGGTCTTTCTCCAAATATAGGCTTCTTTCTTCATAGAATCATGGGAAGAAGAATGAATCCCTCTATGGGTATGTCTCCCCGTATCGTTTATGGAAAATGAACAATATGCTACCACATGAAAATCCTTGGACCTATCCATGCATCAAACTCATGCCATACCAAACATTATGAAGAAAATGATATGTCAATGAATGAAAAAATACATCCTGTGCCAAAATGTGTGCCCACCATCCACAACACCCATGTACATTAATAGTGTACATCAACAACAAACAATGTGCCATAAGATATCATCAATGGAATGCTAAAAACATGTTCCAATGGTGTAAGAATCATATTCCTTTAACAACATTCCAACCATGTGCTTCTACCAATATGCCAACCATGTGCATCTGCCAATGGTATGTCAACCACGTGTCATATCACTCATGATATGTCTCCATCATGAACCAATAATCATGTATCTCAATCAATCAAGTGTCTTATCATATCATCCAAACATATACCATATATGAGTGTATCAAACATGTACATCAACATGTATCACCACTTGTACCAAGAAATTACATCAATCATGCACTATAGCAAGATGAATCGTCATGCATGTATTCTAAATCCATCATAAAACATGTGTCAATCAAGCTACTAGTAGGTGCCTCTACCAATGTACTAGAAGTGTATCAATCATGTATCAACTATAGATAAAGCTCATCAATGATGTACAACATGATCACTTCATCAAGTCACCAAGTACATATTCCAATATGTAGTCCAACCATATGTCAAGTGCATGCATAAAATATGATTTTAATAATACATCATAAGATATATCAATGAAACTCAAATATGTACCAGCCATGCACCCCAACAGATCAACCTCAATCCATACTCATGGATTAGTGCCACCCATCATATATAGCCTTTCATTTTATATCATCACATTAAATAATACAATATGTAAACATAAAAACCTGTAGCAAACAATTGCAGAGCCTGCAAAAAACTATGTCAGACCCTGCATCACAGAGTTATACCATCACATTAAGTTGCAACCCATGTGTGTTTCCTCTTTCCTAAGTCTTTACCACATATACGTGACCTGTTGCATAGACAACTCATGTATGTACGTGACCTATTCAAGTTCATCTTGCGTATGTACACAATTGTTAGCACTATCACCCATGTATTCTTTTGTAGATGTCACACTTGATCCTCTCTTAAGGATTCCATTATGCTCAAGTTGTTTAGTCTTCTTCACCCACTTCTGAAGGTGTCCCTGTTTCTCAAAACTTGAGCTTTGAGCTTCCATATTTTCAAATATGTCTCCCTTCCTTACTTCATTCCTTCTTCTAGTCATGCTATATGAATTCCTCATCATGGACCTTCTTCTTTTGTTCTAGCAATATTGGGATTTGTGGCAAAATCCACTACAGTTGTAGCATCTCATGCTATGACAATGAACAACAATGTGTCTCACTTGATAACATCTCCAACACCTTATGGTGTTATGAAATATTCCATTATCTCTTCTTGCATAATATTTTCATTCCAAAGCTTTTTGACCATATTCATTACATGAATGACATTGACCATGAAAAATTCTTTCATACCTTTGCATTGGTGTCCATTTTCTTTGAGGTGTAAAAATGGCTTCTTGATGTCTTCCTTTCTTTGTTCTTTTGAAATTGTCCTTTCCTTTTGTAGATGGTTGTCTTGCAACATTATCTTCATCCTTTCAGAGTGAGGGACTTACCTCATGCTTCTTTGAGGTGCTTTATTCAACATGTGTAGCTTCTCCCTTGTATCCAAGACCTGATTTATCATTTGGTGATCTTTGTTGGAAATGTTTAACAGGTAGCATATGCTTGTCATTGATGGCAAGTACAACAATGAAGATGGCATGTGTACAGGAAGAATGTACAAAGGATTGTTGGCATGTTTTTACAGGATGACAGGCAAACAAAAGACAAAGTTCAGAGAGGTGAATGATCGCGCGTAGACGTCAGAATCCTTTAAGGATTCGAGGAGAGGCATAGCGTTATTATACGCGCAAGGAGCACAGGAAAGAGACTGAGAGTTGTCGGATCTCACTCAGAAATCCCGAAAGATGTTGGATCGGGAGAAGCTGCACAGATGTTAAGCGCAGGAGTTGGAGTGCAGAAGAAGTGATCTGCGTCGTCAGATTGGAAGCGGATACCCGTCAGCCGTCAGATCTGCAAAAGATGCGAGGGAGATAAGACATCGGAGAATCGGGGATCGGGACTTTGAAATGTCTAGTTCACTCGACAACGAAAACCCTGAAATCGCGATTTGATCATAGCCATTAAATCAAGAAGAGATCGGGACCATCCACTTGTAGACAGAAGGCTTCATCGGAGTTTCGGGGATCGGGGTTTCAATATGCAAAGAATACAATGCAACGAAAATCCCGATTTCGCGATATGCGAAATCCCGACTGAATCTGCACCGTCAGATCAACATGATATCTAGACCGTTGATCACAGCCCGTATCGGAGAATCGATAATCGGGGTTTCGTGACTCCCGTGAACAAGTGCATCAGAAACCCCGAACTCGCGAAATGCAATTTCCCGATACGAAAGATAGTGTGTGGGCCACCTCGAAAGATCAGAGTCGTCCATCTGGAAGGACACGTGCAAAAGGATCAGGCGCCGTCGGGAAATCGGAGATCCCGGTGACAAGGGATTTGTGCATTGTGAAATAGCGATGAAAGAAATCCCGATTGAATCTGGACAGTCAAATCTAGAAAGGATCAGGACCGTTGATTTCCTTCAACGGAGAATCGGGGATCGGAGGATCGTGGATTCCATAGGCATGTGCATGGTGACATCGAAAATGCCGAAACCCCGATAAAAGGTTTGACCGAGGTCATGTGTTGACGGTCATATGGGCCAAGGCCTATAACCAGCAGGTCTAACGCGTGTCAAGAGTACGGTGGAAGTCGGGTATTCGGAAATCGCGAATTTAAGTGGCAAAGAAACCGATACATAAGGAATCCCGAAACCCAATTCACAAAAGGCGCGTAGGGTTAATTCAAATTTTAAAAAGGGGTCCAAGTTACCCCGAGCAATAAATATGGGACCCGATGAGTGTTGAACTGTTCCTGAACCCAGGGGTTTAAGAAGGGGTCGATGCCATTTCTTCAGGTGGGACAGAAGGCCAAGTAAGGACGGTGATAGGCGGCAGGGGTCTTCCTTTTGGAGGACGTGGAGGTCATTTTTCTGACAGAAGGGATAATCGACAGGTGACTGAGGTCATTTGTGTAGACAGCATGGAAGGTTTGAGGATGGAGGAACCTCATTGTGGCAGACAGGAGGTAGATTTTCACTGACAGAGAGTTCTCGGCCATAGGTTGAACAACCATGAGAGTTGCAGCATCATATCCAGGTTTAGTAACTTATTTAATGTGTGTTTAGGAAGCTTTTGCAGCTGCTTGGCAGTCTGTAGATCTGTGTTTACTCTAGAGATAATTTATGTGGTTGTCATAGCCACTAGATGAAACTGCTTGATCCAGTGTGAAAATTAATGAAACGTGGTCAGCAGTGAATATGAGGGTTAAACCCTTCAGTAGAAACTACTACTATCTTCAGGGGGTTGAAGCTCCCTTCCAGGAAAGGCTGGTAAACGAGAGAAGGTTGTAGCCTTCTGCAGGTAGAAGCTTGCGTACTAGTATGAGTCTGCACTAGTACACCGTTGTAGAATTTCTATTAATAATATTCATTGAGGACAGAGACAACGACAACGGTGGTTTTCTCCCGAGTTTGGGTTTCCACCTTAAATCCTGGTGTTCATGTGTCTTATTCATTTGTGTTAGTTTACTTTGTTATTACTACACTGAATTACTGTTTAATAGACATCTGATGAATGAATAAATTCATAATAAGATCTCTGAATGTACTCCAGTTTTCATAAGAATATACTACAACTGGTCTCTATAAAGTAGACTAAGATTTTCAGTGAAAGAAAAGTGAAAAGTTGATTGATAGCTCAAAACACTGATTCACCCCCCCCCCTCTCAGTATTTCTCAACAATTGGTATCAGAGCCTGGTCCTTCTGAAAAGGCTTAGCCGCTAGAAGGAAGATCTATCAAAATGAGCAATCAAGACGGAATGGCATCTATTAGGCCTCCACTCTTCAATGGAAACAATTTAATCTTCTGGAAAACAAGGATGAGATCTTATCTTCAGTCTCTGGGAGCATATGTATGGGTTATTTTTGAAGGAGGATATCAATATCCATCTGCAGTTCCAACAGATCCAGTAGAAAGAAAAACCTACAAAACAAATGCAAAAGCAGTCAATGCTATGTTAGGAAGTCTAACTGAATCAGAATTTGTCAAATTCATGCAGTTGAACACAGCAAAGGACATATGGGACAAAATCATTCTGAGTTATGAAGGTGATGCAAAGGTAAAAAGTGCTAAACTGCAAACCCTCAGAATTCAATATGAAAATATTAAAATGAACAATGAGGAAAGCATTGCCAATTTCTTTTTACATCTTGATGATATCGTAAATCGCATGAGAAATCTAGGAGAAACAATAACTGAATCTACCTTGGTTGAAAAATTTTTAAGATCTCTAACTGCAAAATTTGAGTCAAAAGTATCAGCTCTTGAAGAAAAGCAGGATCTTCAAAATCTTACTGTGGTGCAACTACATGGCATACTAACTGCTTACGAAATGAGAAGAGGAGGACCATCCGAAGTCAAAG
>ML780130.1:452551-468826 GCA_009831015.1 Picea engelmannii | reverse complement strand
TAACAGGTAGCATATGCTTGTCATTGATGGCAAGTACAGCAATGAAGATGGCATGTGTACAGGAAGAATGTACAAAGGATTGTTGGCATGTTTTTACAGGATGACAGGCAAACAAAAGACAAAGTTCAGAGAGGTGAATGATCGCGCGCAGACGTCAAAATCCTTTAAGGATTCGAGGAGAGGCATAGCGTTCTTATACGCGCAAGGAGCACAGGAAAGAGACCGAGAGTTGTCAGATCTCACTCGAAAATCCCGACAGCTATTGGATCGGGAGAAGCTGCGCAGATGTTAAGCGCAGGAGTTGGAGTGCAGAAGAAGTGATCTGCGCCATCAGATTGGAAGCAGATACCCATCAGCCTTCAGATCTACTAAAGATGCGAGGGAGATAAGCCATCGGAGAATCGGGGATCGAGACTTTGAAATGTCTAGTTCACTCGACAACGAAAACCCTGAAATCGCGATATGTGATTTGATCGTAGGCGTTAAATCAAGCAGAGATCGGGACCATCCACTTGTAGACAGAAGGCTTCATCGGAGTTTCAGGGATCGGGGTTTCAATATGCAAAGAATACAATGCAACGAAAATCTTGATTTCGCGATATGCGAAATCCCGACTGAATCTACACCGTCAGATCAACATGAGATCTAGACCGTTGATCACAGCCCGTATCGGAGAATCGAGAATCGGGGTTTCGCAACTCCCGTGAACAAGTGCATCAGAAACCCCGAAATCGTGAAATGCGATTTACCGATACGAAAGATAGTGTGTGGGCCACCTCGAAAGATCAGAGTCGTCCATCTGGAAGGACACGTGGCAAAGGATCTGGCGCTGTCGAGAAATCGGAGATCTCGGTGACAAGGGATTTGTGCATTGTGAAATAGTGATGAAGGAAATCCTGATTGAATCTAGACCGTCAAATCCAGAAAGGATCAGGACCGTTGATTTCCTTTAACGGAGAATCGGGGATCGGAGGATCGGGGATTCCATAGGCATGTGCATGGTGACATCGAAAATGCCGAAACCCCAATAAAATCTTTGACCGAGGTCATGTGTTGACGGTCATATGGCCCAAGGCCTATAGCCAGCAGGGCTAACGCGTGTCAAGAGTACGGTGGAAGTCAGGTATTTGGAAATCGCAAATTTAAGTGGCAAAGAAACCGATACATAAGGAATCCCGAAACCCAATTCACAAAAGGCGCGTAGGGTTAATTCAAATTTTAAAAAGGGGCCAAGTTACCCTGAGCAATAAATATGGGACCCGATGAGCATTGAATTGTTCCTGAATCCAGGGGTTTAAGAAGGGGTCAATTCCCTTTCTTCAGGTGGGACAGAAGGCCAAGTAAGGACGGTGATAGGCGGCAGGGGTCTTCCTTTTGGAGGACGTGGAGGCCATTTTTCTGATAGAAGGGATAATCGACAGGTGACTGAGGTCATTTTTGTAGACAACATGGAAGGTTTGAGGATGGAGGAACCTCATTGTTGCAGACAAGCGGCAGATTTGCACTGACAGAGAGTTCTCGGCCGTAGGTTGAACAACCACGAGAGCTGCAGCATCATATCCAGGTTTAGTAACTTATTTAATGTGTGTTTAGGAAGCTTTTGCAGCTGCCTGGCAGTCTGTAGATATGTGTTTACTCTAGAGATAATTTATGTGGTTGTCATAGCCACTAGATGAAACTGCTTGATCCAGTGTGAAAATTAATGAAACGTGGTCAGCAGTGAGTATGAGGGTTAAACCCTTCATTAGAAACTACTACTATCTTTAGGGGGTTGAAGCTCCCTTCCAGGAAAGGCTGGTAAACGAGAGAAGGTTGTAGCCTTCTGCAGGTAGAAGCCTGCGTACTAGTATGAGTCTGCACTAGTACACTGTTGTAGAAGTTTTGTTAATAATATTCATTGAGGACAGAGACAACGACAACGATGTTTTTCTCCCGAGTTTGGGTTTCCACCTTAAATCCTGGTGTTCATGTGTCGTATTCATCTGTGTTAGTTTACTTTGTTATTACTACACTGAATTACTGTTTAATAGACATCTGATGAATGAATAAATTCATAATAAGATCTCTGAATGTACTCCAGTTTTCATAAGAATATACTACAACTGGTCTCTATAAAGTAGACTAAGATTTTCAGTGAAAGAAAAGTGAAAAGTTGATTGATAGCTCAAAACACTGATTCACCCCCCAGTATTTCTCAACAATCTTTGGCTTTCCAAGATCTCATTAAAGATTTGTGAGCTATTCAAGAATTTGTTTGAATTATCTACTTTCTTTCTAATATCAACAACTTCAGCTTCTAATTTATGACATGATTCTTCCTTTTCATTTATTTGATCCTTCTATAGTTCCTCTACCCTTTTGGCTTCTTCAATTTGGGTCTTGAGATGGACAATAATTTCAAACATTTTGATAATATCATCATATACCTTCTTGTATTCTTTTTCATTCGTTATTCTTCTGATCTCTTCTTCCTTTCCATCTAATTTAGTCTTATTACTCTCTTCTTGTTCTTTGAGAATTTCCTTTAACTTCAAGATTTTCTTTTGACTCTTCTTAAGAAATTTTTTAGTGTTATCTGAAAGATAGCTATAGTCTATATAATCGTGGCAATGGCTATATTCATATAAACTTCTTTCAATTTTCTCTGTAAGATCCAACAGTTTTTCTTCTACTTCTTCCATGGGATAACATTCAATTGATTTTATCTAAACTACTTCTAGATTTTCTTCTTCACTAGTAGATAAAACTTCAACATCATCACATTTTGAGTTATTGCAATCAAGGGTTTGTGGAGATTATTTAACTTCATTTGAAATGTCTTCAAGATATTTCTCTTTGCCAACATCATCACATGATTCTTTTCCCTCATTTGAAATGTCTTCAAGATCTTCCTCTTTGTCAACATCATCACATTATTCTTTTCCTTCATTCTTCCTGATGGAGTTGTCTTCAAGGTCTTCCTTTTTTCTTTGATATGTATCCTCTATATTTATCCATGGATCCTTAGTGGAAGTTCATTGTCCCATGCTCTCCTTTATAGGGCTTGAGAGTCCACAAAGAATTGTCTTGAGAGCCAATGCATCATTCTTCTTTCCTTCCCTTTGAGCTACAAACTTTGACTTGTTTTTCAAAGAAACTGATCCACCAATGGATGTCTTCCAAATACCTGCTCCCATTTCCTTTAGATGCACTCTCATCTCTATTCTCCATGTAGAATAGTTTTCCTCATCAAGGATTGAAACTTCATCATCCATTTGTGTGTCTATGGATCTCCTTCAATCTTATTAAGGCTTATAGTGAATGCCTTCTCTAATACCAATTATTGGACACATTGAATACATTGAGAGGGGGGGGGTGAACAATGTAGGGATCTTTTCCCCAAAAATTCCCCTTCACAAACTTCTTAGCTAGAAAACACCATTTACTCATTACTTATTACAATCATTTATAACCATCTAAATGTGAACATATATTAGCAACATATATCAACAATATATCATCAACAAAACATCATCACAAGGAACACAAGGAACACAAGATGTATGTACAATTTTCTTTTTATTATGGACTTCAATCCTTGGGTTATCAACAACAACTGAATAGAGTACAACTCTACAAGAGTACCGGCTCTATAATGCAAGAATCATCTTACACCCTTGGCACCAACTGAGATGAGGAAACAATCCTCAACAGATGTCAATCTATCAATATGTATGCAACCTGTTGGTAGGTTAGAATGTGTATGTACGCGCCCTACCAGTAGTGCAACCCAAGTATGTACATGCTCTAGCTCACTGCAGCCTGCGTATACTTTCATAAACTAGGGTTTCTGAAACTTCATCTTTCTGGCCCTTTAGATTCTTTTTCTTCTGTCACATCCACTTAGGATCTTGTCACTGTAATATCTGAACCATAACCAATATTAACACATATATGTTCTTCCACAACAAACTCATGCTCCTCAACCAAACAATATGAATAATACTCATCATGTATAAACAACTAGTATACTATAGTAATCATATCAGTACCGAATTATAAGAGTGTTGCTCACTCTATCAGTCAACACAAACCACATCACAACAACCATACCAATAATTCATTAAGAATTCACTACACAACAAACAAGAGTATCCACCAAGACAACAATGTAACCATACTATAGTTTCTATGGCAGATATGAGCCCATAAAATGCATATCTGGAACCTGCTTCATTCTCCAAGAGCATTTCATTAGCTCAATCACAAGTCTTCATGACTTCACTCATTGTACACGACCTGCCCTCATACATCTCATGTATGTACACGTCCTAACTCGCTGGAGCCTGTGTATACCTCAGAAACTAGGGTTTCTAAGCTTCAAAAAATTTTGCCTTCATGATCTCAGACTTGCTGAAACTTCCATGCGTCCATGAGATCCTCCAAACGATCTCTCTCTTAGAATAGATCTTGAATACAAGCTCAAGGATGCACAAGAGATATCACGAAATATACACAAGTCATACATTTCACAACAGACCCTTGCCTCTTATTTATACTCTCAAATTAGCTATCGTCTAGGTCACTTAACCCACTTCTAGGTCATTTAACCCATTTCTGGGTCACTTAACCTATTTTCCACATTTTTAGGGTTAGCCACTTTCCATAATAAGAAAGCTCTCTGATTTAAATATTCCTCCTTGAATTTGTCAGCTTACTTTATCATTTAAATAATATTCTTTGATTTTGTCACTTCACTTTATTATTTAAATATTCCTCGAATTTTTCACTTGACTTTATCATTTAAATAATCTTCTTTGATTTTGTCACTTCACTTTATTATTTAAATAATCCTCCTTGACTTTGTCACTTCACTTTATCATTTAAATAATAATTTATTCTTTGCAAGCTCTTTGACTTCTTTGACATTTTGGGTCTTCAAGCCAACCTATGTCGGTCCTTCATCTTCGTAGGGCCATAACTCTTAAACTATGAGAAGTTATGTGACATTCTATGTACCACTAAAAATGGCATGACAAGCGCTATCCATCTAGGATAGTTTCACCAACAACTTAACTGATCTTCATCTCATTATTCCACATATAAGCATGGGTTATCCATCCATACCTCTAGGATAAATCAACCGTAAAGAATCTTCATGTGAGGGCTTTCACCATAAGGGTACCACTTTGGAGTTCATCCATTTGTACTCCTTATCAATCGTGATAAGACAATAATGAATCATCTTTACAACAACCCAAATATGCATCATATCAATGACTATGATTCCATTTCTCATCTATGCATTCACATCAAGGAGAATACACCAATCAATCAATCAATCAATCAATAAATCAATCATTTGGCATCAATCAATCACTTGACATCAAACAATCACTTGATTTCAATCTTTGGCATCAATGACAACATGACCCAACAAACACTCCCCTTACTCCTTCCTTTGAAGCATCATTACAGACCCTAAAATCCTTATGTGGGTCTGTTATCCTCGGGATAGATGCTATTGTTAACAACTTTTTTATATTCTCAAATCTTTCTTGACATTTTTCATTCCATTTAAATATGATTCCTTTTTTCTGCAAAGAGGTTATTGGATAGGAAAAATTTTAAAACACCTCTATGAACCTATGATGATACCCTATAATTCCTTTGAAAGATCATTCATCCAACACATCCTTTGGAATTAGCCAATCTAATATTGCTTTGACCTTTTCTGGGTCCACTAAAATCCCTTCTCCTAAAATTATGTGCCCCAAATACTGTACTTTGTCCTGATAAAATTCACACTTATTGAACTTGGCAATCAATTGATGTTCTCTAAGTGTTTCTAGTACAACTCTTAAGTTTTATTTGTGTTCTTATTTATTCATCGAGTAAATCAATATGTCATCGATGAACACTATTAAAAACTTAGCTTAATATTTTCTCAACACATTATTCATTATTCATGTAAATGTAGCAAGTGCATTTGTTAAGACAAAAGGTGCAACCACAAACTCATAATTCCCATATTTGGTTCAAAAATTTGTTTTATGAATGTCCTCTTCTTTAATCCTAACATGATGGTATGATGACCATAATTCTATATTTGAAAATATTTTAGCTCCTAAAACTTAATCAAACAAATCATAAATATGACGTAAATTCCTTACTTATTCTTAATCATCATCTTATTAAGTTATATGTAATAAGTGCATAACCTAAAAGTTCCATCCTTCTTTTTAACAAACAAGATTGGATCTCCCCATGGAAACACACTAGGTATGATGTATTGTTTATCCATCAATTCTTGAAGATGCATTTTAAGTTCATTCAACTATGGAGTACTCATCAGGTAAGGGGATTCACACATTGGTGTAGATCTGAGTACTAAATCTATAGTAAAGTCTATGTCCCATCTAGGAGGTAAACTGGAATTTCTTCCTGAAATACATCTTAAAATTATTGCAATATAGGATATTTAGATAACATACTTTCAACCATTTCTTCCTTGTTTTTGTATATGTGAACAACATATATTTAAAGTTCTTTCCTTGAATTCATTTTCAACTGTAGGGAAGAGAGATGTCTTAATGACACACCACGTGGTATCCCTTTAATTGTTCTGCCTTTTCCATATTAATCTAAATAGTTAAAAGTTTTTCCCCAACGGTTTACAATGGCTGAATGTTTTTCCATGTATTCCATGCTTATGAGTAAGTCATAAGATCCTAAGCATAAGATGTTTAAATATACCTTAGTTTCCATTTCATCCACAATTATTGTACAATATTTTACCAGTTAAACAACCTTTTATTTCTATCCAGTAATTAATTGTAGTATCCAAGACTTCATTTGTTTGTTTTTATTCACTTTACAAACTTTTACTATTACAGGTGGTATATAGATTAGAATTGCACCAGAGTCTATTAAAATAGATACATGTTTCTGGTTAATCATACCTTCTATCTCCACCATGGAATATTGGTGGTCACCGTGTTGATTATCTAGGGAAACATTAATCTTATGAGTACATGTATCCATGTCATTTATTGTTGTTGCTTCTTGGATGTTGTGCAATATCTGATTTATGTTTTTATTTAGAGGAGAATCTCGGAATAAGTTAGGTTCTTTGTAAACCCAACACTGCAAAGGTGGTTGAACTATCTTGTTTACCAAATCTTTAGGCTTAATACTATTTTGAATTGATACACTTGGTTTTTCATTGAATTAGTTTATCCTAATTGGTGCACTATCTAATGGTTGACGTGGATGCTGAATATTTTTTCTTTTTGAGATCAAACCTACCTCTGTTCCTATTCTACTGTGTTTTTATGTTTTCACAACTCTATTTAAATTGAGTGAAATACATCATGGTGTGCATTGTTACTTCATCCATTGTCTTAGGATTAATGGAGTCAATTTTATCCTTATATGCTTGAGGCATACAACTAATAAACCACTCAATTGTTTCCTTTTCTTCTCTAATTTAAGGTACATATCTCGTTAAATTTACAAACTTAATGACAAAATCCTCAATAGTCATCTGTCGTAATTTGATATCATGAAATTCCTTGGTTTTTTTGTCATAATATCTTTTTATTAAATACTTTGTTTAAAAATATTTTTGAACATTTTCCAATGGATTCGCCTCAATTGTTAAATGCACAACTAAGGAAACATTCTTATATGGATGAAATAAAAAATAGATTATAAACATATATTTTTTTCTAGGAGAAAGAGACTGATAATAAAGTGAAAAATATTGGTGTCGAAAGACAATTTATTGGGAGAATATATAAAAATATTAAGACACTCTATTTCAAAGCATTGAGCACTCAACAACTAACTTATAGCCATGCACAGTGTAGGAAATAAGAAACGATGCTCCTAGAAAGTTCTCATAGGAAGTTAGAAAAGAATCCTAAAGGGAAAATGTCCCCACAATTGAGGATTTATAGGTTTGATGATGAAGGACCATCGTCAACAAGCAATCCAGGAGGAATGAGTGTGCAGGAGTTGAGACTCCCGAACCCAGAAGAGTTGAAGTGAATATGGACCGTCAAATCCATAGGGATGCGTGGCGAAAATCCATTTTCTTCGGGTGAAATCACTCTGGGAGGAACAACTATGTAGGAGTTTCAAAATCCCAAACCCCAAAGAGCCAAAGTAAATCTGGACTGTCAAATCTAGAAGGACATGCATCAACAGATCGCAAGCTCTAGGAGGAAGCGAAGGTGGAGTGTTGAAACTCCTAAAGTTAGAGTAGATGAAGTAGTTGGGAGTCGTCGATCTGCAGGAGGACACGTTTCGTTAGGTCATGGATTCCAGGTAAACTACTCCGAGAGAAACATAACATGGAGAAGTTGAGAATTCTGAAGGCTAAAGTCCCGAAGTGGATGAGAACCGTTGATTTGAGGTGGATGCATAGCACCATATCTAGAACTTCAGGTACAAAATACTCAGGAGGAAAGCAGAAGGTGAAGGTGTTGAAGTCTCCAAGTAAAATATCAGTCGTTGATCGAGAAGGGGGCCAATAGTCATTGCTCTAGTCTTGGTTGAAAGTGTCAAACTCCCAAAGTGGGCTAGAGTGATCGATTTGTGGAGGACACGTGGTAGGAGATCTGTCATTTTGGAGAAATTCACTCGGAAGAAAATGAGTGTGTTGAACCAAAACTCCCAAAGGCCATAGAGTCGGAGTTCATCTGAGTCGTCCACTTGTTGAGGAAAGGTCTCAATAGATCTTCCACTTTGAAATATAGTCATTTCAGAGGAAACAAGAGTTGATATTTGAATCTCCCAAAGCCTAAAGGGAGAAATCAATCGTAGTTGTCGATTTGAGAGGAGGGCATGCGTCGATAGATCAGGAGATATGGGAGTGCGTGCAAAAGGAGGAAAAGGGTCGTTTACTGACAGTTGATGAAGACAGATAGAGTACACATTGTGGTCATTGATCAAGAGGAAACTCCCAAGATTGAAGATCAATAGTCAGACCTAATTTCCGGGCTAGAAGGTGCTCAGACCTTAAAATTCTTAGAGTGGGCCACAACCGAAACCACGGTATTGCAAAAGGGACACATGGAGATTGGTGGTGAATTGTGGGGAGAAACATGGTGTGGTATCAAATAACTTTTGGTTGCTTCACAATAATGTGTTTAAGTTAGGTCAGATCCCGAGGTCATATGAAGGAAGGGACCTAGCGAGGGGAGCTAGTTTTTGTTATTTAATTCTTCAAATAGGTCAGGAAAGAGCCTGTGGGTTCGCCAGAACCGACACTTTGAAGGAAAGGGGACCCATGTAAAGTAGTCGGGGTCTAGCAGAGGCCAAATACTTGATCTGACTAGTTGATTTGAATTATCCTAGACTGGGAGGTCATTCTCTCTAAAGGATGACCTCGTAAAGGTAAAAATGCGCAAAGTATAATCATCATAAAATATTGTGTGATATGGTTGGGTATGAAAATGGGAAATTTTTATTCTACTATTGAGTCTTACAAATTATATATTCATTGGTTTAAGCCAACTAAAAAATCAAAGGCCCTCATAAAGTTGTATAGAAGTTGTTTAACTAAAAATAAACAATGAGTTGTTGGTTTAGAAAAAAATATATTCAATGATATTAATATCATTATATGGGCATGGTCATCAATAGTGATATGAATTGGAGAGACAATAAAAATAACCGAGAAGGCCTTACAACAGTTAAGTTACAACAAAAATAAATGGAGCAGAATGTTGAGAGTGGGAGTGATGTTAATGAATGGGACATTAATTGGGTGATGTCGTCTTAAAATTTTATTAAAATGAGAATATTATAAACATTAAGTGATGTTGCTAGAAGATACATTTGTTGTTATTATTACTTGTATAAAATTATTCAATTTACTCTTAAAATGTCACACAAGTCTTCTATAAAATTTGTATAACAATATGGAAGAGCACATTAAGTTAAGTTAGAAAGTATATATTAATTTATGATATTTCTATTGGATTATCTTCATTTCAATATGGAAGAACACATTAAGTTAAGTTATAAAGTTTATATTAATTTATGATATTTCTATTGGATTATCTTCATTTATGTTTTTGGACAACATTGATTATATTCAAATTGTCGATCATGGTTTATTTTTATTAATTTATGTTTATTGTAATTAAATTATATGCATTTTTTGGTTGTATCCTTTTGATTGTATATTAGCAAAAAATGTTTTTTAAGCAATACTAGATTATGATTAACATATGGACCTTCTTTTCAACTGAATAAAAGTTGTTGAAGGAATATCCTTCCCAAGAAGAAAGCAGGAAATTGTACAACTATGGATGTGTCATTGTAAATTTTACTAAGATTTTTAATGGAGATAGTCAATTACCTATGCATACTAGCTTCAAATACACTGTCACAAGAAAAACATGCTTTTATTGAATCAGATGCATCATATCTTTTTAAGCATTTTGAATTATCTCTACAAGATGCTAAGTTGAAGAAGGCAAATGGTTACAATTCTAGTAGTGGAGATAAAAATATTCTATATTAATTTAGGTTTTCTTTTCTTCTTACAAAAGTTAGATTGTTACATAGACGTTTAGATTGTAGATATTGTATTTACATAGGTCTAGTGACAAATGTAGAAGAAAATAATTCCACTAAAGGAAATATTTTAGGATCTTTTTCATTTGGTGTGTTAGTGAAGGAACTCTTATTTCCCTTTGACAGTTGTTCATCAAAGTTACAACTTGTCATCTGTGTATGTTAGTGAAATAAAAATATGGTCAATTTCAATACAATTTTATACATAAATGTTGAAACCAATAAGTAATTTTAAGGTTCAACTACATGAATGAACCAAAATCACATGGGCATGGTCAGCAAGGGAAGGATAGATAGGAGAACAAATAAAAAATAATTTATAAGGGTCTTCCAACAATTAAGGCACAACAAGAATAGATGGAGAATTATGTTGAGAGTGGGAGTGATGCTAATGAATGAGACTTTATTGAATTGACTTTTCCTTATACATTTAGTAAAAAGTACAATTATAGATTTGAATGCTTGTTGAGGATTGTTTTTTATTTTATTGAAAATATTCAATTTTATTTATATATTTAACAATGTGTGTCATAATGATATTATGCATGCACATAAAAAAATAATATGTTGACAACTATACATTAACTTTAGATTTAGGTATTATATATATTAGGAAACAAATTCATACTATTGAAAATTAATTACACATTGCAACATATTTTTTGTATTTCATAATATTATATCAATGTCATATAGTCACCATGTAATACTGCAAGGTCGAGCCCCTGCTCAATTGTAATTTTTATTATAGGCTAGTGAGCCGAGTGGTTATAATCTGAGAGAATTATGTGTTTATTAGGTGGGTGAGCTAGATGCCAAGGCAAGGAGCCTGATTTTTGTATATGTAATTATGCAGATCATTAACAAAAATATAAACACTAATGCATGTAGATCAACCACGAAGAAGAGTTGAAAAATTTCCTGTGAGATCTGGAAAAAATGGAACGAGTTGAACTGCCAATGCGGCTAGGGCCCAAACCCTAGCCGCCATCGCTCTGATTTTCGTTTGCAGGGGCGCTGAGCTTCGGTTCCCATCGCTCTCTCAGCGTACGGGGCGATCCAACAACAGTCAGGGGTAGACAGAGACGTGGATCGGTGTTTCAGCACGGGGACTCAGTGATTCAACGTGGTCTTGGCCTCTTTACAGCAACCGATCAAGGGTTTTTTAGAGCGTCCCTCCTCCATGCGGTTTGGAGAGATTATTGATCATAGGACGCGGCCTACAATAGTCAGGGTTCCCCGGCACTTAGAGAGGCAGGATCAGCACCTTCAGAGGGTCCTTGCGACCGCCTACGGGTTTGCATGCGGGTGGGTACAGTGGTCTTGGCTCATGACTGAGACTTTGTTTGCAGGAGGTCGGCTACGATGGCCCCAGATCAAAATGCCGAGAAGGGAAAAGACCCTTTGGAAGCATTCAAGGCGTTAGTTCGTTCGGCAGGCCCCAAATCCAAGCCTTCTCTCTCGTCCAAGTTTGTTAAGAAGATGGAGGAGATCCCTTCTCTGGAGCTATCACCAGAGCAACCTTGCTCTCTTTCCCTTCTTCTAGCAGAAAAGTCCCTCATCGGAAAGTTTACGGGGTTATGGACTAGCCCCAAAGTGGTGGAGGCATGGACGAATGACCGATGGAAACCACTGATAAAGGGAAACGTTTCTCTGTTCACAGTAGGTCGGGGTTTTTTTGTATTCAGTTTCTTGAGCAAAGAGGACTGTGATCTAGTTTTCAGATCTGGGCCCTATTTCATGGGGTCGAGAGGATTGTTCTTAGCCCCTTGGACTATTGACTTCAGTCCCAAAGCCGAGATCACCGCAACACCTGTATGGGTTAGGCTGCCCCACCTACCCTTGCATCTCTGGGGGACAGACTCTCTGTGGACATCAGAAATAAGCTTGGGTGTTTCCTGGACAAAGCGGAGCCGAAAGGGGACCAGTTTACTTGCGCCCGCATTTGTGTTGAGGTTAACCTCGAAAAAGGTCTTACGGAAGCCATTAATCTCTCCCTGGGGGAATGGAGCCATATCCAAGAGCTGGACTACGAACAGATTCCTTTCAAGTGCCTCTGGTGCCATGCTTACGGCCACATCGCTAGAAACTTCCCCAAAGCCACTGAGGAACCGGGAACAATCAAAGAAGACACTTTTCAGCCCGTAGCAAACCGACGAAGGCATCCAAAGCGAAAGGAACCACTAGCCCAAGCCCCGAAGGCCACTCATTCAACATAGGCAACTCTAGAAAATAAAAACAGTTTTGATGCGCTAAAGGAAGATGAAGCCCCAAAATTACAAGAAACAACAGCCAAGGAAGATCCTCTGGCAGATGAAAGCCTTCCGAAATCCTCCCCCCCAAAATCTATAGCAGCGAGAAAGATTCGGGCTCCAGATCCGGAAGCTCAAGAAGGTCGAATTAAAGCCCCCTCTAGCGGCTCTGAGGGAACTACTGCACCTGAAGACAATTCAGTCCTGTCTCCGCCCCTTACCCGAGGGAGAAAGACCAACAAAGCACGCAGAGAAAAGGAGGTGGCCTCCAACATTTCTTTAGGGTATCAGAAAAAGTTGGACCCCTACATTAAGGGGAAAAATTCAGCCCCCTTGGAATAATGCTTTGCTTCTGTATTTTGTTATGCTCACAGTTTGTGAGAATTTACTCATGTACGCACCTGTTGTCATATTCTCGAATTATCTCAAGGAGCACAGGAGATTGGTCTCCCAAGACATTCACAAGAAGGTTGGCAGCACTGTCAGAGGTCACCAACCTTCTTCGGATTTGTAACTTCCAGATTCTGGCTGGCCAGAATGCCGATTAATGCAACATAATCGTTTCTGTCAAAAAAAAAAACCACGAAGAAGAGTTATGGGGGACTAAGATCCACTAGGTAGGGTAAGGGAGGAGGAAAAGTGTTTGGGTCTAAGGGATAATATAGTGGGGCTTACCTCTAAGGGGATAATATTTTTTTATTATTTCCTAAAGGCTAAGGTGGACAATTGATCAATGTTGTCCTAAGTTCCTAGAAAACGAGAATGAATGTGAATATAGTGCATAGAGCTCCAGAAATACAAGTGTCAAACTGAGTGAATGCAGTTAAATATGAAGAAGCCGTCCATGTTGGGACCATTCTACCATTCTCCCATCCTCTGTTTGAACCCGTGACCTCCATCATCGACCTCTGCGTTATTTCCTGGTCATGCACCCTGAAACTAGTGAAAATCGAGGGACCGATTTGTGTCTCCTGTGAAGTTCGACCACCCTATAATTGTTTGAGTCATGTTGTGTCATAACTATTAGCTATTGTGGTCATGCAGTTCCTTGAATGAGTGTGGCTTGCTACCGTCGGTTGTTTCTTACTTAACCTTGATATGTCTTAGTGTTTGATTATTACCGTTTTGGGTGTCCATACCCGTTTTCCCTATTGTTGTTGTTGTCACCCATACCTTGATGTAGATGATTCAAAGATTGGTTGAAGAGGCAGGTTTTCAAGCCTATGAGAAACTCTCCTAGGTGATAGAGTTTGTTGGGAAGTGAGCTCTCCTGGAAGGGAGTCCTGTAGCAGCTACAATACTCTCAAACTTCTGGTCCAACCTATTGTTGAAGCCCAAGGTAAGGGAGGTGTAATAGTGGATGGACTTGTATTAGTGAAGGTGTACCCTCTTGGGGTGGAGGAAGTATGTGGGGAATGAGGGTCTGTGGGTTGTGGGAGTAAGTGGCTCCTGGGATAAAATATCCTTCCTGTGTTTTGTGCAACTTCCTTGTTGTCCTTGCCAATCCTAGAATTCCCTTGATCAGTTGAGTTTAGTCCCAGCTCGGGGGTGACCCACTACTGAGCGTGATGAGCAGTGTGGTATAACGCTGGGAGGTTCATGGAAGGTCTGCACGTAGTTGGTGGTGTTACTCCAGTTGAAAAGATAAGTATCATTTATTTGCTTCATTTATATGTTATGCATGTTTTTGATGCTTGAATGTTATCATGTATTCTGTTGGGTATATGAATTACTATTAGTTCCATTGATTCTATATGGTAGTAATAATTATGTGTTTATTGTGATTAAGTGTTTTAATTTCATTAAAATGCATGTATTATATAAGTGTATATTCTACGTGGTAGCATTACCTAGTCTCTGGAGGGCCGAGGATGTTACAGTTTGGTATCAGAACTAAGTGAAGTGTTAGAGCAGTGGCATTGCCCGGCATGTTGGTGGCTGGGGATGTTACAATTTGGTATCAGAGCCAAGGTTTTCAACATTGAGCCTGGATGGGCCATGTTAGTGGAAATTGAAGAAAAAGTTTCAAAAAGAATTGTTATCGAAATGGAAAAAACTCAAGTTCAGGGCCAAGGTTCAAGCACGAATCCTAGATGGGCCGGATAAGTGGTCATTGGAACCAACGTTTCAAGTGGAAATTGTGTCTAGAGGAACCAATTTCTAACCGTAGAACATTCCTGATTGATAAGAAGTTACCTTGGCTACGTTACGGAGCTTAGGAGGTGTAGCGGTATTATAAAACCACGACATACATCGTAATTGGCCACAAAGAAATAAATCACAACAGTTGTGGTGTTGGGTTCGTTGGATCTACGCACAAGTGGTTGTGAGCCGTAGATATCACGATAGACCGTAACTTCAGAGTGCGGTGATCAGGAGAAGTGGGAGGTGTTGATGCACAAAATTTTGAAGCCCCGAAGTAGATCTACACCATATATCTGGGGAGAAGAGCTCGACCATTGGATCATGCCAATGTTATAAAAGGTAAAACGTAGTGGTGAAGGGAGAAAGATCCCGAAGCCTCAAATTCCAGAGATAATCTAGACTATCCATCAAGAGGGACACGTGTCAGCAGATGGGATTTTTCGGTATTTCGACATTCAGAATAATTAGTGTGTGCGGAGGAAAGAACTCCTGAAGTCCAAAACTCTGAAGCCGGAAGAGACGAGGTGGTGAGTCATGATGACATCACCTGGAAGTGAAAGGGACCTATACTATACCTACCACATAACCCCACCCAGAATGTTGACAGTTGTACTATGTGGGCCTTGAGGTTACATAACAAAGTTAAAGGTCGGGGGAACCACACTGTCGTTGATCATGCTACATCAAGATCGATGGCTAGGAGGCATTGCGGGGACCCAAGTTGCACATACGTTATTTCTCCAAGGTTGTCCCATAATCCAAACCATGGTTTCACTGAGGGGTTACGTGTCAACGTGAGCACGAGGTTTTTGTTTTTAAAAATTTACATGGGCAGCCAGGGAAGGATCGCGGTTCAGTCAAAGATGTCATGATGGCAAGCGGTGCATAGTACACAGGAAACATGCGAGCTATAGACAGGTTCGGCGCCAACAGTCAGGAAAACGCTCACTGTATAATTAACACCCACCGTAAGGTTCCTACATCGACGGCAAAAGATAATGCCCAAGGGATAGCCAAACGCCCACAGTGAAGCGAATATACCAAAGGAGATAAAGTGCCCTCAGCATGAGGCCGTTACACCAATAGAAGGAAACGCAGACCAATAGCACACCCAACCGATTTAACAGAAAAAAACCCACTGGAAACCATAGGCTATTTGTCAAGTCCAAGAGACAACACATAACACAAATCCCTGTTATAACCCTAAAATGCACCATACAGGTTTACCTTGCATCAGGCCAACTCATGCCTCTTCCTAGCCAAAGCCATGCTGAGTAACTCCTCAAAAAACCACTCAAAACAAGCAACC
>ML780130.1:420644-432349 GCA_009831015.1 Picea engelmannii | reverse complement strand
TAATTAGGCTGACTCCTTCAACCACATTATTGCGACGTGCCCTTCAGGACGCACCACGTGCGCCAAGGGTGCCACTCGCCTCTTGAATTTCTTTTGGGCGACGTGCCCTTCAGGATGCACCATGTGCTCCAAGGGTGCCACTCGCCAAATGAGTTTCTTTTGTGCGACGTGCCCTTTAGGATGCACCACGTGCTCCAAGGGTGCCACTTGCCAACTGGACTGATTGGTAGACCTCTATAACCCCTGGAGTCAACACTCCGCCAGGTGAACTTATAGGAGACTAAGGGTTCTAAGGAATAAGGCCCCCGCCTTATTGCGTGCCCCTTAGAATCATCGTGAGCGACTGTCGCAGTCGGCCCTCACGACATTGTGGGTCCTCTCGAACTAGGTAATCGTTAACCTACAGTTCGAGCCACGACGAGAGTGCTAGCAGGCGATGGCAGGGTTGTTGTCCACCCCTCTCCCTCAACCTCTCTGCAAATCGTGTGTGGCCTCTTTACTCCATATGTGAGTCTGGTCGGCAATCTATCGTCAGCCTGCATCAACAATAATCATGTCAGAAATGTCAACAACGATCATCAAATCGAATGAAAAATCATAGTAAACATATCACCCAAAAGCACACTCCCTGACTCAGTCCGGAGTCCAAGGGGGTTCTACTGATGCCTCTGCATCCTCAAGGTAAAAAACCCTGCACACTCAATGAAACTGAGTCAATAGCATCTGTCGACATCAAATAGTAACAAATCATGTCATTTGTCAATCGCATCATAATCAAGTATAAATGGTCTAACATCATAAAAGTACAGATCACTTGCGAGCAAGTGTCCTCAAATTATAAGTGTTCTCAGTGCGCCAGAGCGGGATGTTACAGGAACTACGAAAAATTTGTTGGAATGTGCTTTGAAATATTCTAAAATACAAAGGCTGAAGGCTCGAGTAACACCTAGTGATCTAGCGCTTATTCATAGCCTATGATCGCGTGGGTTGGTGACTAAGAGAAAGGTCCTAGTGCCTAAAAGTTATAGTAGAGATGAGCTCAAAAAGAAAATGAAATTTGAATGTTTTCTTTAATCAGATTGGTTTATGAATACTATGGTATTTATTGAGGAATGATGGCCTGACAAATTCAGGTTGACTACACACTCTTTTTACAGAGTCAAAGATTGTCAGAAGCAAACTGAATTACCATTGAGTGTAGAAAAATGGAGGAGGCATAGAATGTTTCAAGTTCAAAGAATGAAGTAAAAGGAAAGGATGTCCATTTGGGAGTTTAAGTATCGAACTCCAATGGGCATGGAGAAGAGATGGATAAGGAAGGGCATATAATGAAAATCATTGAAAGATTGTAGAAAGATTCCCATACTCACCAAGTTGATAACAAAAATTTCATGAAATCCAAGGATCAATAGGGATAATTCAACTTAAATTTGATGCAAAGTCTGGAGAGAATCAAAAGGAAGTTGTATAAGGAGAGTGACTCAAGAAAAACAGGGAGTCATGGGCCCCTTGAGAGGAAAATAAGATCAAGAAGTGTTAGCAGGCATCATTGTCACTCCCTGAAACATTCCAATAAGGAGTCACATAGTAGTTCAAGCTCATCTCCCTCCAGAAAACATAGGAGATCTAGAGTGGATAAACTGAAGGGTGAAATGAACAAGATTAAGCCTCCTACTTTTGACGGAGAACACAATAAGGATGAATATGTTGAGGCATGGATGTTGGGCATGATGAAATATTTCCAACTACAAAACTATTCTTCTCATGTAGAGGGAAGAATTTTCATTTACCAACTTAAAGGAAAGGCATCCATATGGTGGGAGAAGCTTGTGCAAGTACAACATGTTAGAGAGAATAATGTTACTTGGAGGGAATTGAAGAAGTATTTCGAAAAGAAATTCTTGACTAAGAGATACTATGAAAGAAAGATGAAAGAGTTATTTGAACTCAAATTTGGTATCACGTCCATTGATGAATATGAACGAAGGTTTTTTGAATTGTTGAAGTAAGCTCCTTTCATCAAAGATGAGACTGTAAAAATTCAAAGGTATCTAAGTGGACTGCCACCTTCCATCGGTGACAATATCTAGTATGATGACCCAAAGACTATGGAAGAAACTATAACAAGACAAAAATTGTTATATGATCAGCAAAAAGAAAATCCTACTTTCCAAAAAGCTTGGGAAGACAAGATGAAGTTTAAGAGGGAGCAGAGGGAAAAGGGAATCAAACCACCATTTTTTAGTAATATCCCTCAAGTACATACAGGTTTTAGAGAGCCCGAGAATGCTGAAGTAGGTGGACAAATGCCAAGGCAGACACCTATGGAATGTTGGGGTTGTAAAGGAAATCATAGGTACATATATTTCCCCCACAGAAATGACAAAGTGAGATTTTTCCACAATTTTCAACAGGTAGAAACAATGGAAGACATGGACAATAGAATATCAAGGATCTATGCAACCCTGGACAATAAATAAGATGAGTTTCAAACACATATGATTGAAGTGGGAGGTATAATCAACAACCATACAATTACTATTTTAATTGATTCAAGAGCTAGTCATAGTTATATAGATCCTATAGTAGTGGAAAGTTTGCATTTGCCAAGATGAAAGCATGGAAAATATTGGTTAGTGAAGTTGGCTACAAGAAAAAAAAGAAAAGATACTGAGTTGGTTAATTCCTATCCAATCGACATGAATGGATTGAGCACAAAGGCTAAATTGAACATTTTACCTTTAGGTTCTTATGACTGTCTAATTGGGATGGATTGGTTGGACCAACACCATGCCATATTAGACTGTCATAACAATACATTCACTTTCTTGGATGAGGAAGGAAATCAGAGAACAATCCAAGGAGTTCCCAGAGTTGTTGTTGTCAGAGAAATCTCAGCAATGTAGCTGAAAAAGTGCTACATGAAAGGCTGCCAAATATTTTCATCTCATATGGAAGAGGCACCTAAGGATAAGGTGTCAAATATTGGAGACTATAGAGTATTAAAATAGTTTGAGGATGTATTCAAGGAGGTACCAGGACTACCCCCAAAGAGATATATTGACTTTTCTTTAAACTTGATGCCTGGATCAATTCCAGTGTCAAACGCTCCTTATAGAATGAGTACACCAGAGCTGAAAGAACTACAATTGCAGCTTGAAGAACTTCTAAATAAGGGGTATATACATCCAAGTGTGTCACCTTGGGGTGCCCCGGTCTTGTTCATGAAGAAGAAGGATGGGACATTAATATTGTGCATCAATTTCAGACAGTTGAACAAAGTGACCATTAAGAACAAGTTTCCTTTGCCAAGGATCGATGATCTCTTTGATCAGTTGAAGGATGATAAGATATTTTCAAAAATCGATCTCAGGTCAGGGTACCACCAAGTAAGGATAAAGGATGAATAAATTAGCAAGACCACCTTCAGAACAAGGTATGGTGACTATGAATTCACAGTGGTACCATTTGGGTTGTCAAATGAACCTGTTGTTTTTATGTGCCTAATGAATGGTGTATTCAGGGAATATCTAGACAAGTTTGTAATAGTATTTTTGGATGATATCCTGGTGTATTCCGAGTCCAAGGAAGAGCATGAACATTATCTGAATATTTTGTTGCAAGTGATAAGAGAGCACCAACTGTATGCCAAATTGAGAAAGTGCTCATTTGATCAAAAGTAGATCCATTACTTGGGGCATATCATTTCAAAAGATGGATAGTTGTGGATCCTGAGAAGATAGAAGCCATTAGAGAATGGTCAGCGCCGAAGAATGTAACAAAAGTCATATCCTTTATGGGTCTATTTGGCTATTAAAAAAGGTTCATTGTAGGGTTCTCGAGGATATCTCACCCCATCACTTCCTTGCAAAGGAAGGAGAATAAATTTCAGTGGACAGAAGAATGTGAGAGAAGATTCCAGCAATTGAAGCAACTGTTAATGAGTTCTCCAATCCTGAGGATTGTAGATCCAAATGAATATTTTGTAGTGTGTACAAATGCATGCAAAGAAGGACTAGCAGGTGTTCTCAACCATAATGGATTTTTCATATGTTATGAGTCCAGAAAATTGAAAGAGAATGAAAAGAACTATGCCACTCATGATTTAGAGTTGGCGACCATAGTGTACGCTCCAAAGAAATGAAGACATTACCTAATGGAAAAGAGATTTGAATTGAGGACAAGACATAATGGTCTGAAGGCGATATTTTTGATGTCTTCATCCTTTATCCTTACCTAGTGGTACCTTGACTTGAGATCGATTTTTGAAAATATCTTAGCATCCTTCAACTGATCAAAGAGATCATCAATCGTTGGCAAAGGATACTTGTTCTTAATGGTCACTTTGTTCAACTGTCTAAAATTGATGCACAATATTAACGTCCCATCCTTCTTCTTCACGAACAAGACTGGGGCACCCCAAGGTGACACACTTGGACGTATATAACCCTTCTTTAGAAGTTCTTCAAGCTGCAATTGCAATTCTTTCAGCTCTGATGTACTCATTCTATAAAGAGCGTTTGACACTTGAGCTACTCCAGACATCAATTTTAAAGAAAATTCAATATATCTCTTCGGGGGTAGTCCTTGTACCTCCTTGAATACATCCTCAAACTCTTTTAATACTCTATAGTCTCCAATATTTGACACCTTATCATTAGGTGCCTCTTCCATATGAGCTGAAAATATTTGGCAGCCTTTCCTGTAGCACTTTTTCAGCTGCATTACTGAGATTTCTCTGACAACAACAACTCTAGGAACTCCTTGGATTGTTCTCTGATTTCCGTCCTCATATAGAAAAGTGAATGTCTTGTTATGACAGTCTAAGATGACATGTTTCTGGTCCAACCAATCCATCCCAATTAGACAATCCTAGGAACCTAAAGGTAAAACATTCAATTCATCCTTTGTGCTCAGTTCGTTCATGTCCACTGGACAAGACTTAACCAACTCAGTAACTTTTCTTTTAGTTCCTATAGCCAGCCACACTAACTAATATTTACCATGATTTCTTCTTGGAAAATACAAACTTTCCTCCAATTTAGGATCTATATAACTATGACTAGATCCTGAATCAATTAAAACAGTAATAGTATGGTTGTTTATCATACCTTCCATTTCAATCATATGTGATTGAAACTCATATTTCTTAATGTCGAGGGCTGCATGGATCCTTGGTATTCTACTGTCCATGTCTTCCACTATTTCTTCCCGTTGAACATTGTGGACAACTCTCACTTTATCATTTCTGTGGGGGAAATCTTTGTACCTATGATTTCCTTTACAACCCCAACATTCAATAGGTGTATGTCTTGGGATTTGTCCACCTAATTCAACCTTCTTGGGCTCTCTAAAACCTGGCTGTCCTTGAGGGATATTCTTGAAAAATGGTGGTTTGATTCCCTTTTTCCTCTAACTTCCCCAACCACCAACAGGTTGGGCAACGTCACTGCTCTAACACTTCAATTAGTTATGATACCAAATTGTAACATCCCCATCCCTCAAGAGAACAGGTAATGCTACCACGTGGAATATACACTTATATAATATATGAATTTTAATGAAATTAAAACACTTAATGACAATAAACGCATAATTACTTGTACCATACTGAATCAATGGAACTAAAAATAATTCATATACGCAACGGAATACATGATAACATTCAAGCATCACAAACATGAATAACATATATATTAAGCACATAAATGATACTTATCTTTTCAATAGGAGTAACACCTTCAACTACATGCAAACCTTCCACGAACCTCCCAAACTTATACCGCATTGCTCATCACACTAAGCAGTGGATCAGCCCCGAGATGGGATTAAACTCCACCGGGCAAGGGAGTTCTAGGCTTGGCAAGGAAAATAACGAAGTTTCACAAAACACGGGAAGGATATTTTATCCTAGGAGCCACTTATTCCCACAACCCAACCCTCATTCCCCACATTCCTGCTCCACCCCATGAGGGTACACCTTCACTAATACAAGTCCATCAGCTAGTACACCTCCCTTACCTTGGGCTTCAACAACAGGTTGGACCCGAAGTCTCAAAGTACTGTAGCTGCTATGAGACTCCCTTCCAGGAGAATCACTTCTCAACAAACTCTCTCACCTAGGAGAGTTTCTCACATGCCTGACAACCTGCCTCCTCAACCAATATTCAACTCATCTATAGCCAGGTATGGGTGACAACAACAAAAATAGGGAAAATGGGTATGGACACCCAAAACGGTAACAGTCAAACACTAAGACATATCAAGGCTCAGTAAGAAACAATCAACGACAACAAGACACACTCAATCAAGGAACTACATGGCTGCAACAACCAACAATCATGACACAACATGGCTTAGAGAATTACAGGGTGCTCAAACTTCACAGGAGACATGGATCAGTCCCTCGATTTTCATTGGTTTCAGGGTGCATCACCAGGAAACAATGCAAAGGTCGATGATGGAGGTCTTGGGTTTAGATGGAGGATGGGAGAATGGTCAAATGGGCCCAACACGAATGACTTATTCAAATTTAACTGCATACGCCCAGATCAACACATGTCTTACTGGAGTTGTATTCACTACATTTTCATTCATTCCCCTTTCCCAGGAACTTAGGACAACATTGATCAATTGTCCAACTTAGCCTTTAGGAAATAATAATAAAATATTATCCCCTTAGAGGTAATCCCCCCTAGCTTAGCCCCTAGGCCCAAACAATTTTCCTCCTCCCTTACCCTACCTAGTGGAGCGTAGTCCCCCATAAGTCTTCTTCATGGTCGATCTACATGCAACAATGTTTATATTTTTATTAATGATATACATAATTACATATACAAAAATCAGGCTCCTGGCCTTGACATCTGGTTCAACAACCTAATAAACGCATAAGCCTCTTAGCTTATAACCACTTGACTCACCAGCCTATAAGAAAAATTACAATTTAGCAGGGGCTCGGGCTTGGGGTATTACAATCCCCTCCCCTTATTTTTTTCACTATCCTTAGTGCAACTCCTTACATAGCATCAACAAGATTCCCCAAACTCTTCAAAAAGATGCAGGTATTCTACCCACATAACATCTTCATGCTCCCATGTCGCATCCTCAGGACCATACCATGTCAACTGGACCTTTACAAGCCATATGGATCGATTCCAGAGTTGCTTTCTTTACCGGTCTAGTATACGCACAATATGCACCTGCAAGACACCTTCTTGCTCCACCCGAATCACATTCCAATCAATTACATGATTAGCATCAGGTATATATTTCTTAAGCAATGAAACATGAAACACATTATGTACAGTCATGGATGCAGGCAATGAAATCATATATGCAATTGTTCCAATCCTTTCTAGGATTTCAAATTACCCACAATATCTGGCCACCAACTTGGAACAGTTCCCCAGCTTTAGGGAACTTCTGTTAGCTTTTACTTTCAAGAAAACGCGTTCTCCCACTTTAAACTCTTTGTGGATTATGTTTTTATCAGCATGACTTTTTCTGCTTGTCTTGGGAAGCTTTCAAATTCTTCTTAATCTTCAACATTTTCTCTTCCATTTCCTTCAACAACTCTGGCCCAACCACTTCTCTACCAGCTGGATTATCCCAGATTATTGGAGTGTTACACTTTCTTCCGTAAAGTGCTTCAAACAGGCCCATCTTCAGTGATGCTTGATACCCATTGTTGTAGGCAAATTCTACCAAGTGTAGGTAGTCTTCCCATTTAGATGGTTTTTCCATCACATACATCCTTAGAATGTCCTCTATTACTCGATTGACTCACTTTGTATGTCCATCAGACTCATGATGATAGGTTGTGCTCAAGTTCAGATTTGTTCTGGACCCCTTGAATAACCCTTTCCGACATTTTGAGGTAAATTTTGGGTCTCTGCCATACACAATTGTCATGGGAATACCATGAAATCGTTCTATTACCCTCATAAATATATTGGCAACATCATCTTCCTTGTGAGTAGTCTTTAATGGAATAAAATGGTTAACTTTCGTAAGCTTATCCACGAGCACCATGATTGAATCATGCTTCTTGATTGTTCTTGGAAATCCTGTGATGAAATCCATTTTCACTAGTTCCCACTTCCACTCAGGGATGGGTAGAGACTGCAACAACCCTGTTGGGTTCATGTGCTCAGATTTAACCTCTGACACTCCATACATCAGGCTATGTATTTTGCAATTTCCTTTTTCATACCTGGCCAAAAGTAATGGCTCTTGACTGGTGCCACAATTTTCTGATATCCAGGTTGCCCATCATAAGGCACATTATGCATTTCCTTCAAGATCATTATTCTCAAATCTTGGGAGTTAGGTACATAAATTTTGTTTTTGTACAAGACTTTCCCATCAGTTCCCAATTTATAATATTCCACTTTCTGTAGCATCTTACCTTGTTGTAGCTTTTCTACCAATTCCCTGTACTGCAAATATGCATTTTCATCTTGCAAAATCCTGCATTTAATATCAGTTTGATATATGTTAATGGTCATAGCATGTAGCTCGTGTACTCTCCCATTGAGTGCATCAGCCACTTTGTTCTCCTTTCCTTTGATATGCTTGATATCAAGGTCATACTCACAAAGGAATTCCAACCACCTACTCTGCCTATCATTCAAGGTTGGTTGATCAAATAAATACTTCAGACCGTTATGGTCTGTCCTCAGTTCAAATCTCTTTCCCATGAGGTAATGTCTCTATTTAGTTAGAGTGTGCACTATGGCTGCCAACTCCAAATCATGAGTAGCATAGTTCTTTTCATGCTCTATAATTTTTCCCGGACTCATAACATATTAAAAATCCATTCTGACTGAGGACTCCTCCCAGTCCTTCTTTGCATGCATCTATACACACTACAAAATCTTCATTTGGATCTACAATCCTCAGGATTACAACACTAGTTAACAAATTCTTCAATTACTGGAATCTTCTCTCACATTATTCTTTACACTGAAATTTATTCTCCTTCCTTTGCAAGGAAGTGATGGGGTGAGTTATCCTCAAGAACCTTTAAATGAACCTTCTGTAATAGACAACTAGACCCATAAAGGATTTGACTTCTATTACATTCTTCGGTGCTGACCATTCTCTAATGGATTTTATCTTCTCAGGATCCACAACTATCCCATCTTTTGAAATTATATGCCCCAAGTAATGGATCTTCTTTTGATAAAATGAGCACTTGCTCAATTTGGCATACATTTTGTGCTCTCTTACCACTTGCAACACCATCTTTAGATGATGTTCATGCTCTTCCTCCGACTTGGAATACACCAATATGTCATCCAAAAAGACTATGACAAACTTGTCTACATATTCCCTGAATACACCATTCATTAGGCACATAAAAACAATGGATGCATTTGACAACCCAAATGGTACCACTATGAATTCATAGTGACCATACCCCATCTTTCACATACTCCATTTATTGCATCTCTTGATTTGATTTTTATAGTGCACATTAATTAATTTTAATTAATAACTACTTCTTCAAGTAAAACTATTGAAGATCAATTTTTCTTGTTTGTTTTTCATTGAGATGTGGCTTTTGTGAGTAAATTTTCAATAGTATCAAAAGTTATAGTGTTTGTAACTAAAGAAAAAAAGTTATTAAAAACAAATTGTTAGTTGACTTTGTCTTTTATGTATATGGATTTCTTATTGAGTTTATATAGAACCCTCTTTTAGATTACCTTATGTTTCTTTGAAAATATGTAACTGCAATGGGATGATTGTTACAATGTTCTCTCAAAAGTGAGGTTTTTTGGTAAACTTCTTACTAGGATAATAGTAAAAAATGAAACTAACATGGGCCAAGATGGTGTATAATGTGTAAAAAAGATGAAGAATGAAAACCATTTATTTTTACATTGTAGTAATGCAAAAGAGGTATGGATGAAGAAATGAAATTGATACTTTTGGAATTATAATTAAAAATTATGAAATTGTAATAGACTTTTTTTGAATTGGAATTCCCACTTTTGGAATTGACAACTATTGAAAATTATACTTTTGGGGTTTGAAAATTGGGCTTTTGGGGTTCAAAATTATTTGAATTTCACACCTTAGGAATAAAAAATCAATCCTTTAAAAACCAATATTGAAAATTTCTCTACTCAATTTTGCATTTTGCATTCTAGAGAAGTTGATATTAACACTATCTAAATTCACACTTGTTAAATCTAGATTATTAATCCAAATTTTCCATCCTAGTTATATCATATATAAATCAAGTACAATAAATAATTAATGCATACCATAAAAATTACACAACAACCCAAAACTATTTTTAACAATTATGTAATAGATTATTAAAATTATAAATGTAATTTCAAAGAAAAAAGAATTACAATTAGTGAATGTTCAAATCACATTGGAAATAATAAGACAACTAAAAACACAACAATGGGACATATAAGTTATAGTGGTAAATACCCTATGCATCTTTATATTTCCATGTTCGTCATATAATACACATGAGAATGTCTTTTAAAAACAAAACTTTCAATGAAACTAGAACTTGAACGTGATCAGTAAGAGCCCTCGTCAAACTTTTATGTGCATCTCTTAACATGTACACAAAAACTTATTAAATCATTAGAAAGCACATACCAAATTTACATAAGATGATGACTCAATCACAACTTATATGAAAATTAAGTAACAACCAAAAACTATTTTTAACAATTATGTAATATAATACACTATTACAATTATAAATGTAATTCCAAAGAAAAAACAAGTGTTGCATGGAAGTGTAGTCCCTTCCAGGTTGGAATGGGAATAAATGTGATCGAGTACAGACACGTGGGCAGGAAGTTGAAGTACATGGAAACACAAAATAGTTAGCATTCACGAATTAGTTTTCTTTAAAACAAGGACTGGTGGATACAAAAGAAATTGAAATTTATCAAGTTATAGGTTCATGGACATCATAAATTATACATATGAAATTTGTAATTTTATAAAGTAGATATTTACTTTTATAGATACAAAATATGTACTTTTATAAAGTTTGGGAAATATATTCCATACATGGTAGTTTTTTGGATTGCGGGTTCTGGGGATGGCACGTTGAAAATTAGACTTTGTTGTTCTATGCCCTACAAATAACACCCAGAGTTCCGCGACATACAAATTGACAATTGGAGTTGTGGACTATTTCAAATTTATGGGTGTATATATGTTACAAAAAAACTAGCATCAACATAAATTATAGATACCAAATATGTAATTTTGTAACACCCCTCCTAGCTAAGGACAACTACACAGTCAACCGGTGAAATTTTGTTTTTGTTAAAGTGTGTGCGCGTGTGTAGAAGAGACAACCCCCTCGACTCTAGGTCAACACTCGAACCAACAGGACGCAAGTCAGACGAATACAATCAAGACGACCCGACCATCATAATGACAACAAGAAGCACAACGCCCCTGAACAGGAGGCGTGCAACTATTGGCGATAGGCAGAGACAGACACCAGGGGTTAGGCACAGTACTGTCACCGACTTGAAGGAATCCGTCAGTAGAGTCGCAGTAGTGGAACTATGCCTTTAAACAGCCCGAGACTACTGATACGGCTCAGAAGGTGTCGCAAGAGTGGAACTGTGCCTTTAAACAGCCCGAGACTCTTGATACGGCACCGGATTCACTTCACCGGGTTACACACAGACATACATACTAAGCTGCAA
>ML780130.1:372507-416553 GCA_009831015.1 Picea engelmannii | reverse complement strand
CATCCTCAAGGTCACAAACCTGCACACTCAATCAACTGAGTCAATAGCACCCGTATACATGAATAGTAACGCATCAATCATCTGTCAATCACATCATAATCATATACAAAAGGTCTAACATCAAAAAGGGTCCAGATCACTTGGGAGCAAGTGTCCTCAAAGAATAAGAGGTCTCAGTGCGCCAGAGCGGGATGTTACAAATTTGATTAAGTAGATATATAGATCATGGGGGTTGTCGGGCTGGTAGGGAGAAAATTGGGCTTCTGTTGTTCCATGTGCTACAATTAGCACCTAGAGTTCCGCAACATACAAATTGACATTCAGACTTGTGGACTATTTGAGATTTAAGGGCCAACGTTTATAACATAGGTTCGTGAACACAAGCATAAAAAAAAAAAAACAATAGCGAATTAAATTTTATTAAAACAAAGACTTCTAGACAAAAGAAATTGAAATATATGAAATTAAAGGTTCGTGGACAAGATAAATTATACATATCAAATATGAAATTTGATTAAGTAGATATATAGAGCATGCACGAAAGCTTCATTCCGGGTTGTAGGGGTGCTAGGTTGAAAATTGAGATTCTATTGTTTTGTGTCCTACAAATAGCACCGAGCATTCCGCGATATACAAATTGACAAGAGGTCTTGTGGACTATTTGAATTTTTGGATTGCGGGTTCTCGGGTTGCCGGGCTAAAAATTGGGCTTCTGTTGTTCCGTGGCCTACAAAAATCAAATATGTAATTTGATTAAGTAGATATATAGAGCTTAAAAATGTCGGGGTTGTCGGGGATGCAAGTTGAAAATTGGGCTTCTGTTGTTCTCTGGGCTACAAATATCACCAAGAGTTTCGCAATATACAAATTGGCAAGCTGTTTTGCATACTATTTGAATTTTTGGATCGCGGGTTGTCAATCTGGCGGGCTGAAAATTGGGCTTTTGTTGTTTCGTGGCCTACAACTAGCACCTAGAGCTCTGCTATATACAAATTGACAATCAGACTTGCGAACTATTTGAATTTGAAGGGGCTCCTATTGCATAATGAAATTGAAATAATAAACTCAATAACTTATCTTTCTATCAATAAAATCATTTATAATTAATTAAAACAAGTTTAGCATTCCCGATTTGGTTTTCCTTTTTACATATGCTTGTGGAAAAAAAAACAAAAAAAATAGTACTTACGTCTGTTACATAGGCTGGTGGAAAAAAGTATGAAAAAAATAGCATTCTCGCATTATTTTTCTTTAAAAGAGCGAGTTCTCGACTTAGCCAGTTTTTGGATCGCGGATTCTTGGGCTAGGGACCTGAAAATTGGGTTTTTTTTGTTCCATGTCCTACAAATAGCACCAACAGTTCCGCGATATACAAATTGACAATCGGACTTGCAGACTATTTTAATTTTAAGGGTCTCGTGTCCAAAAAATTTAGCATTTGCGAACTAGTTTTCTTTACATAGGTTTTACATACGTTGGTGGAGAAAAGGACAAAAAGTATAGTACCAATGTCTGTTACATAGGGTGGTCGAAGAAAGGACCATATAAATAACATTCCTGAATTAGTTTTCTTTAAAACAGGGGATCCTCGACACAAGAAATTGAAATTTATGAAATTATAAGTTCGTGGAGACCATAACCTATACATAGAAAATATCTACATTAAAACATTATGGGAATGAGATTTTATAGAGAAAGGATGGAGCCCTCAGTCCATACTTGCACGGAAGCCTTATTCCATACTTAAGAAGATTTTGGATCGTGAGTTCTCGGGTTGTAGGGATGGAAGTTGGGCCCTTGTTGTTCCATGGCCTACAAAGAGCAACGAGAGTTAAGTGATATACAAATTGACAGGCGGGCTTGCGGACTATTTTAATTTTAAGGGCCTTTTTGGCAAACAGTATGAAGAACATGTGGAAAAGATGTAAGAAATGACATACTCTCTATACGTTTGAGTAGAAAGAAAGTAGTGAACACAATTTTATGACATTTATATAAAAAAAATACTAAAATGTGTTACATATTCCTAGAAATTTAAATAAATATATATATGTGTGTGTGTGTGTGTGTGTGTGTGTGTGTGTGTGTGTGTGTGAAATGTGATATCTCAAATTCGAGTGAGTGATTTATGTCATACTTAATTTTGTAAATGACTAGGTAGGAGAAAATATGCATCAGAAAAAAGAGAATTGAGATAAAATAAACAGAATGACTTCACATTCAGGATAGTTGAAGATAAAAATCTAGGAACACATAAAAGAATAAAAAAAACTAGCATTCCCGAATCAGAGCATGGACGAGACCGTCATTCCATACTTAGCCAGTTTTTGTATCGCGGGTTCTCAGGTTAGGGACCTTAAAATCAGGCTTCTTCTATTCCATGTCCTACAAATAGCACCGAGAGTTCTGTGATATACAAATTGACAATGGGACTTGCGGACTATTTGATTTTTAAGGGGTCGTGTCCCAAAATTTTAGCATCCGGGAATTAGTTTTCTTTACATAGGTTTTACATACGGTGGTGGACAAAAGCACAAAAAATATAGTACTAATGTCTGTTACATAGGGTAGTGGAAAAAAAGACCAAATAAATAACATTCCCAAATTAGTTTTCTTTAAAACAGGGGTCGTGGATACAAGAAATTGAAATGTATCAAATTATAGGTTCCTGGAGAGCATAAATTATACATAGAAAATACACATTTTTTAAAACTAGATATTTGGTTTTATACATACGAAATATGTACTTCTATAAAGTATGGGGATTAGATTTTATAGAGCATGCACAGAGCCCTAATTCCATACTTGCATGGAGCCTTGATTCCATGCTTAGGCAGTTTTTGGATCGTGGGTTGTCGAGTTGGCGGGTTGAAAATTGGGTTTCGATTGTTCCATGGCTTGCAAAGAACACCCATGGTTCTGTGATATACAAATTGACAAGCAGAATTGTGGACTACTTTAATTTAAAGGGCCTTTGTGGCAAAAGTATGAAGGAAAGTTGGTAAATATGCAAGAAATGACATACTCTCTATACGTTTGAGTACAAAAAAAGTAGTGAACACAATTTTATGACATTTATATAAAAAATAATGAAACGTGTTACATATTCCTGGAAATTTAAAGAAACACACATATATATATGTGTGTGTGTGTGTGTGAAATATGATATCTCAAATTTGAGTGAGTGATTTATGTCATACTTTATTTTGAAAATGATCAGGCCGCAGAAAATATGCATAGGAAAAAAAAAGAATTGAGATAAAATAAACATAATGACTTCACATTCAACATAGTTGAAGACAAAAATCTAGGAACACATAAATATATAAGGAGAGAAAAGAAGAGTTTTATTTGGAATATATGAAAAAAATAATAGTTTGTTACATATCCTTAGAAATGTAAATGCGTTTGTCATATAGATTGGGATTGGGGCTCTCGTGGACCATACAAAAAATATGTACAAAAAATAGGACTGTGGAAAGAAGTTGGACACGGTAGAATGTAATACCTGGAAAGTAGAAATGGGAAGATCAATTTTTGGCTATATATTTCTACTCAGAAAACTTGGAATAAGTGGATTGATAAGGAAAGGACTATCACTATACACTTACAGGGATGGTACGTATAAGTAATTTTTGTGTTTGCTTGGTCATGCCTTTCCCTGTTGGTTTTTGTGGGTGGCCTGCTTAAATATATGGATTAATAAATAGAGGATTTATGTATTTCCCTGTTTGATTTCGTCGGTGACCCACTTCAAGTTCTCTTCAATATAGCTTCTCAAGGGGGATACATTGATGTCATTGTGGATTTTAATGATTAAAACTTCATTTTTTAATTCGCTTAGATCAATTGAAATTTTACACAGAGCTTCATGAATCTCTCCATTCTATACCAAATACCGGACTAGCCAGTTTTCCACCTCTTCTTCATGATATTCAAGAATCCTGTAAAAACTTTCTAAAGATAAGGCTTTCAAATTATCAACTTGTTTACTGAAATCTTGCTTGGTTAATGCCAACGAGTTGAGGATTAAGATGGGGTCCTGGAAACCAATTTTCTTTCCTGCTAAGTCTATTTTGGTGATCTTTGTGAATAATGTTTCTTTATTTGATATTGCTTTCTCACATGATTAGACGATGAGATACAGGTTCTTCACTTTCTCTTTCCAGCATGCTTCTAATTGAGTGAGTCGTTTATTGGACAGGAGATCATTTTGTCTTATTCTCGTCTCTAGCATGTTGTTGACATGAAAGGAAAAAGGTATGACCGTGTGCACATAGAAATTTTCTTCATTTTTTAAATCCATCTGCAAAAGTAGGACAAGTTATGTGCCCTACTCCCCAGGGAATCCATATTATGTGATGTTACCCAGGCCTTAGTAATCAGTTTCATTCTTTTGTTGATATTTTTCTCCACATATCCTCTAAAGGATATGAGGAAGATGGAGGACCCTTTTATATTTGTTGCAGGGGTGCACACAGTTGCAGGCATGGATATTTCCAAAGAATTGCCAAGCAATGGCATAAGAAACAAATCTTCCTCTAATTCCTTAATTTGGTTCTTTAGTCTAGCATTTCTGACTTCAATGACTCCAACGGAATCACAAAGAGAATCTCCGGTTTCCATGGGAAGTTGAGATATTTTGGACGCCTACATATTGGCTAGGTCAAGTTCTGAATGATGTTTTATTTTCTTATTTTTTGTCTCTTTTTTTAATGATTAATTTTTTTGATTCGGTTTAAAAACAAACACTCTGAATTCAAAGGATTCATATTCGTAAAAAAAATTAGTATCGACCATGTCCATTGAGCAGGCATGTTGAATTGCGTCTCTGGGCTGATCAAGGTTGTAGAATATGCTTTCCAGATCAAAGTCAAGATCCATGCTTTCATTGTAAATTTTGGGTTGCTCCACCTCCCCTACAATTCTTTTTCCCTTCTTCTGCATGGGAAGCTTGTGAGGAAGATATTCACTGTATCTCTACAAAACTGTTGTGGAGCAACTGCCAGTAGTTTATTGAAACGTTGGTTTTCTCTAGACGCTGCTTGAAATGAAGAAATGGAGGGGACAATATAACCCCACAGAAACATTGCTTCAATGTGTGAGAATGGAAAATCTCCTCATTAATGACAATATCTATGCATGTTGTATGGTGACCTATTAGAAGTAAAGCTTAATTATTGCATACATATGTGCGAAGGTGGTGGTTACGGCTACGAACATTTAAGGATTGGAGGTTTCGTGAATGAACAAAGATGTCGGTGTGTGAATGACATTCCATGGTATTTGAAATTAATACTGGGAAGAGATTGGATATTTTTTGAAGGAAGCAAGTTGGTGGTGTGCTGATTACATTCCATGGAATTTGAAACTAAGAGTGGGAAGGGATAAGAAAAGACTTTGCAAAAATTGCATTGATGGTAGAACTTCTCAAGCCTTGTGTGCATCAATGACAACTTCGACGATGCCTGCATGATGACCTGTTAGCATTAAATATTTAGAAAGAAGACAAATATATATATATATATATATATATATATATATATAAACACTATTTCTTATTATGCACACGTGCGAAGGTGACGAGCACGGGGAAGAGCAAGTAAGGAAGGAATGCCCAAGTCTGAAAGTGCATGGTGAAACTACTAAGTGTCCAATGCTGAAATTGCATGATTCAGAATTGTTCATCTAAGCAAACCAAAGGGTTGGGTCCGACTCCCAGTGCATGTTTCATAATTTATCTGCAACACCAACTCTATGGTTACCAGATCAGTATGTGTAGAAATAAGGAAAAACTAAAAATGTACATTCATAAAGTATGGACATGAGATTTTATAGACCATGTACGGATATGACATTCCATACTTGGCCACTTTTGGGATCACGGGTTCTCGGGTAGGAGGGCTCAAACAAAGGCCTCTATTGTTCAGTGTTCTACAAATAGCACACACAGTTCCACGATATACAAATAGACAAGCGAACTTGGGGGGTGGCTAACATTTTATAGACCATCCACAGGTTTTGGATCACAGGTTCTCAGGCTAGCAGGGTAAAAAACGGGGCTCTATTGTTTGGTTCCTTACAAATAGCTTATGATAATAAATTGGCAAGCATATTTGTAGGTTGGCCATCTCAACATTCTACTCCAGGTCTGGCAGGCTCCCAGAAACAAGCAATACATACCAAATATACACAGATCCCTTATTCCATACTTAGGCACTTATTTGGATCGCAAACTTGTCGATTGTATATTGGGCCGATTTTCGCCATATAGAAATTGGGTTCTCAGGTTGGCAGGCTCAAAATTGCCTAAGAAAAGCAAAGGGCTCCGTTCAAATCCCAGTGCATATTTCATAATTCATGTGCAACACCAACTCTATGGTTACCAGATCAGTGTGTGTAGAAACAAGGAAAAACTAAATATGTACCTTTATAAAGTATGGACATGATATTTTATAGACCATGTACCGATATCGCATTCCACATTTGCGGGTTCTCGGGTGAGAGGGGTAAAAAACTAGGCCTCTATTGTTCTGTGTTGTACAAATAGCACATACAGTTTCACGATATACAAATTGACATGCAGACTTGCAGGGTGGTTGATATTTTATAGACCATGTACAATTTATGGATCACGGGTTCTTGGTCTGGCGTGGTAAAAAACAAGCCTCTATTGTTCGGTGCCTTACACATAGCTTATGATAATAAATTGACAAGCGGATTTGCGGGCTGGCCAGATCAACATTTGTCAATTGACAAGCGGATTCGGGAGTTGATTGGTTGAACATTCTACTTCTACTGATTTACGTGATATACAAATTGATAGACTCTAGGGCTGGTGGGCTCCTAGAAATGAGCACTACATACCAAATATGCACAGATCCCTTATTCCATACTTAGCCACTTATTTGGATCACACACTTGTGGTTTGTACATTATGCCTCTAATGTTCTGTGTCCTGCAAATAACACTCATAGTTGAGCGATATACAAATTGAAAAGTGGACTTGTAGGCCGGTTGGCTCAACATTGAATTTTTGTTGGATGGTAGACGTGCAGGGTAGTGGCCTCTAGGCGCGAAAAAAAAAAGAAAAAAAAAACATAGCTGCAAACAAGTTTGACAATTATAGAGAAAGTAAACGAAAAACATTTTACTATGGAACACAGGCAGAAAAAGAATGCACCTTTGCATGGATTCGTCTACATATCTGGGTAGGAGTTCTTTGCACCGTCTAGTTTTCCTATTTGTTTCTATCAACAAAAGTGCAAAACAAAAGGGATATGAGCATAAGTTTAGATGTTAAGAAAAATGCAGCTACTATGTACATATACAAAAAAAAAATAGAATAAGATGAATAGATTCACAAATAGTTTTTGGGAGGATGTACCTTTTTTTTTTCCACAATGTATATTTTATAATTCGAGTAGAACACCATCTGTATGCTCACCAAAACGATATGTGTATAAATTAGGGATAGATATATGCTTTGAAACATAGAAATATGAGTTTGCAATAAGTTTGATGTATATGTCATAATTCAAGTGCAATACTAATCGTATTGTGATCATACCAATATGTGTCTAAGACAAACATACTTTATTGATGAATGGGCACATTGGACCAGACATGGTCAATAAGTGCATTTTGCAGATGGTTTGTGTTGTTCAAAATAAAGCGAAGACTGTATTTGCACATGTAGTTTTCCAATTTTTTTGTTCTGCCAGTATTTTGTAGCATGTCAATATCGAAGTCTCCTACAAGTACAATGGGTCCGTTCAGATGGAAATGGCCCAATGCATTGGAAATAACATGCACTATGTTGGAGAATGTTGCATGGGGAGCAACATACAGATTCAGTATTGCAATTTCTGTTTCATGGGAATTTGTTTTTGCAAGAACCAGTTCAACATTCTTTTTTTCGATATGTATATGGTCCAAAATTGGTACATGTTTTTTCACTAGTATTATCACCCCATGTGTAATGTAACTTGATATGCAATTGTGATTTGGGAATTTTTTGTTCTGCATGCATAATTCCATGTGTGTTTCCTACAAACACAGAATATTGGATTGCATTATATCATAGTCATTCAATATATCATCCATGTGTGCATTTAAGCTGCATGTGTTAGGTGAGAGAAATACAGATGAATTTGTTTGTATGGATTCGCAATCATAATGCAATTTCCATTTTGCGCTGGTCCAGAGTCGTTCCATTTCAATATCAAATTTCTATTTCACTTTCAAGTTATTTTTTGTGAGAGGACTTAGTAAATACAAGGAGTCTATGCTTCTGACACGGGACAGTGCTGTGTATACAAGTCCATGTATGCAAATTCCAGCAAGCTGAAATGCAACATTATCAAGTGTTAGTCCTTCTGATCTATTGACTGTACATGCACATGCAAGTTTAATTGGAAACTGTTTTCGAATATTCAGTTGACCTGTCTTTGTTGATGTCGATGCTGGCTTCGATATTCGCAAAATAGGTGTCCAATCACTTCCAGTGTTTGAATTATATAGATACGACAACTTGTTTTCTTATCGCTTGCCTATATACGGTTCATGGAACTTAATCCAAAAGACATCCACTTTTTTTATATTTGTATAGCCTTTCAGTGTTCCATCTGCACCATTCACCAAGCCATCCTGTGAATCATAGTTGTAGGCATATATTTCAACCATCATTTCTAATTTGAGGAAAAGTTGCAAAGGTAAAGTGACTGAATGTTAATGACGTGGCGCATTTCCATGGTTGTCTTCTTTCAGGTCAATCGAATTGATGATGATATCATCGCCAGGCATGAGCAAAAGCACGTGGTTGTTATTCTTTGCAACATCCTTATTTTTGTATAACAAGTAAGGGAATGTTGGGTTTGTTGGTGCAGGCCATAAGAACCTCAAATTGATATAGGTCAAGTCATCATATGTTTGGTTGTTTGTGCGCATTCTATTCAGAATTGCAATGAATGTTTCATCTGTCTGGTGCATTGTAGTATGCAACTCAAAGCATTTGATATTGTCTCTCCAGAAGTCATGGGTGATTGTTTCCATGTTAACGGTAGGTTGCTCAAATATCAAAGAATCTTGGATGGGTTGTGCTTGGTAAAGATCCCCACAAAATATCATGTCAATGTTTCCAAAGTATTTCGTCTGCACATGTTTTATACTTCTTAGTCGACTGTCAATGGAATACAAGAACCAAATCCCAATCAAATATGCTTCATCTATAAAGACAAGTTGGAGTTCCTCATAAATCTTAGATAATGTATCGAACATTTCCTTGCTAAGTGGAAGAAACTTTGACTTGTTAAAAGGCATTAAAAATGAATAGTGGATTGTTGTTCCACCAACATTGTATGTAGCTTTTCCTATGTATGCAACTATTAGGCCCTTTGGTTTCATAGGATTAGAGGAATTGTTTGAGTGATAGATTCGTATAAGAATTTGGAACAATGATTTCACTGTGAATGTCTTGCATGTTCCTGTTATGCCTGTAAGGAACACGTGCACAAGACTATTCATGTTCAATCATTTTTTAAGTGCAATGTCCTTTAGAATTGTTTGTTGTTCGCGATTCAACATATGTCTTATTCTGTGGTATTCATTATTTTCAATTAGGAAATGATGTTTTGCAATTTTAAAACCAAGATTGATACATTTTTCACTTCCATCCACTGGAGGACGAGGCAAATACGCTTGTAAGTCATAGGACTCGGAAGGAGTTTTGGTTGTTTTTGGGTTTCTGATTGTCTTATCATGATCGCCAGGGTTTTCTAGGTCATTACGTGCAACTTATGGATCATCCCATGTTGGATTAACATTGTAGGTAAATCTAGCTTCATTGATGTGCACTATACTCTCAAGTGCAACATATGCAGCCTCCCATGTAGAGAAGTTATGTATCAATGTCTCTTCATTTTCATCGAACGGAACATACAGCAACAGTTTTTATCTACAATAGTTTTCATAGTCACAATGTTTATTGTATTTGACAAACCGTATCACAAAGGGTTTTTTTCTTTTTAGTATGGGTGCACCATTTGTTTTGTAATGCGATACAAATTCTTCTAAGTAGATATGCCTAATAGGAGATGGATGTTGGACATAATAATCAATAATAGAGTGGCATACCACATCCTCTAAATTGTCAGGCTCTTGTTGTAGCAAAACCGGTGGTTTAAGAAAAAATGTGCATTTTTCAAGTGGAGATCTGTTTATGAAGACACATTTTATTGAACTACAATTAAGGGGCAAGGAAAGTGCAATGTGAATTGCTTGCTGAGCAGACATTTGTTGAATATTAAGCAATGGATTGACAAGTGTGTGTATTATTTGTATGGCATGAATATGACTTCTTTCATGTTCTTTGCATATTTTTCTGAATGCACTTGTCATAGATTTGTCAGTCTTCATCATATACGAGGTACAGTACGATGCTGCAGTATATGCATTCAACACATAGTGTGCATCTGTATTTGTTTTCCACATATCTGGCATGTCCTTGGAGAAATTTTTGCTCCAAATATGTGAGAGTTTTCGTTTAAGGAAAAGTGTTGGTTGCCTAAGTGTACATTGTATGGCTTGGATGTACTCATCTTCTGATAGATTTACCTGTGTCAAGAAGGCATCAAAGCTCATCATTTCGTCAAATACTCATTTAGATTTCTCAACAACAACATTGTGTTCTAAACTAATTGGTTCTATGATTCTTATAGCTCTCATTGGCGACACATGAAAGTTGTATCTGCAATGCGAGTTTTTTCGTTTTCTACAACTTCTTGTATGTTAATGTCTATGGACTTTCGCAAGTTCTCGATCCAAATGATTTGTGTTGCATGTTATGTATTTATCCACAAATTGTTCGATCTCTGAATTGTTATCATCCCCATAGACACGTGCACCCTCTATCCATAACAGTGCGTGGTCATGTTGATTTCCCCTATTATGGAATTCAGTCACAAAAAAGTAGTCCAATATTTTTCCAAAAAACATTTCATCATGGCATATCAATTGTCTCAAAGCATTTAATCTATGTCTATGATAGCGAGTACATGTCATTGCGTCTCTTCTTATGAGGTAGTCAATGTCGTTATTTTCCAGTGTATCAGTTTCTTTTTTACGTTTCTTGTTCCTATGCAGGTCAAATACAACAACCACCAATGGATCCTAGCAATGCTCTACACTTGTAAATGTGACAAAAAATGTTGGCGGGCCCAATTGTCGGATCATTACAATTTTTTTTTTGTTTTGTTGCAAATAGTCAGGAGAGGTGCAGATGTTTTTGAAATCTATGTATCCAATATCATATTTCATAATTTTTTCTAGGTTTACTTTGTACTTCACATCCTTGGCCAACAACTTTATTCCTTGTAACTGGCCTTTTCTTATTCAGACCCACATGCACGACAGCGCTTGCTCTATTATTATGCACATTGTTTTGAAAAACAAATTTGTTATGTGACAGGAGAAGTAATTTCTTGAATGTAACAGCTCCTATCAAACTATTTTATGATAATTGAATCATTCTATAAAATGAGTGCCATGTGGATCTCCATAGAAGAGTGTTGGAAAGTTCATTTCCTCGACGAATTTGTCCTTGAATATTCCAAGTGGACGCTGCCCCTCGGCAGGTGAAATTTTGAAAATTGTGTCTTGCAAGTCACGAATTCACTATGAATCAGTGAATCCATGCACCAATCTTTCAGCAGGTGTTTCATTCTCCGATTCATCACTTGTATCAAAATCACTAGGATTTTTGAGAGTGTCTGCAGAGTTGTCATGTTCTTCTGCGAGAACATTGTTCCAGGTTCCATTTATACAAATGTTCTCTGCTTTGTACAGGGCCCTCGAACATAATTCCTTTAATGCTTTCATAACAACATGTACACGCACTTTGCTTGTCTGATAGGCAGTTTTGTATCTCAAGCATCTTTTCAAAGCCACAACGATTGTAATAATATTGTTAATGAATTGTGGCAACGCTTTTTTCACAACATCTAGTTGAACAGGCACTTTAATAATTGATCATGTTAAGCCCATCTAGGGTCGTTTATAGCCCCAAGGTATGATTTGAGCAAATTCAATTCGTAGAGACACAAGTCTCTCCTCAAGTTATGTAAGTGCACTTACATATGCTAGTGGTGTATTAGATCTTATTCACTCAGGGGTTGCAAACTGTGGAAGTTTTCCATTTTCAAGCGATCGTTTGCATGCAAGACAAACTTTCCCACTGGAAAATGGTTTATCGTGCGCTTTCAAGCGGAGGTATTATGCCTACAAATCAGGCGTGAAAGACTTACTTATTTTTTTTAAATTCAATTGTTCACAAATTGCACATGGAATGGAAGGAGTGTCTTTTATTTGTTTCATGTAGGTTTGTCTTGCATTTTTCTTTTGGAGGGAAGTGTGGATAGACATTTTTTCCTGGTTTTCATTGCTACTACTGCATGTTGTTTCTTGTAGACCATGAACTGGCACAGTTGCATGACCATTCTGGGATATGCAATCGCACCTGTTTATGTTTTGTTCTACACGAACAAATTTCTTTACATTGTGATATGTGAGTTTCTCTTTAAAAAGAAGTGAAGCAATGCATTTTTTTCTCTCGCGCATGACCTTTTTCAAGTTGTGGTAACTTACTCTACGTTTATTGCCCAAGGGAAGGATGAGATGGTGGAAACTGGGATGAATTTCACTCTCACCCAGCTTCTGAGAAACTAGTTTATGTTTTTTGTTCAAAGCGTCTATGGCCTTATCACAAGTCGGACGAATTTGACAAATAATTTTTTTCAAATTGCAATAACTTACTCTACATTTTTTGTTTAATCCCTCTATGGCCTCATCACAACTGTCATGAATTTTACACATGTTTTTTTTTGTTCAAGCCCTATCTCCCCATATCGCAACCGAGAAGAGTTTAATTTTCACTAAAAAACATTCCATGCCTATGCAAATTCGATGATGTTTGGGTGGCATGGACAATCAACCCTGAAGTACCTATATGTCCAAGAAAAGTTTCATAATGGATATGTGTTGTATCTATTTTCAACGAGAGTATGTCAATTGTTCGATCGTAATTTCAATCAGTAACCCAGGGATGGACAGTTCCATCTGGCAAGGGCGACCACACCTGGATATTCACCCTGAATATCATAGACAACCATTGCAAACAGAATCTGTAACCCTCCATATTCCCTTTTTCATATGGAAGTGCCATGTTCACTAGGTATTCCTACCAACTTCAAACTGCCGACATATTTTCTAAGAGATATGGGCAAAGGTGATGATGCAAGCACCTAAAAGCATGTTGGATGCCACCTATAATCGCATTGCAAGAGGACTATATAGTTTAAAGCCACAGCGACTGAACATCAAACCCCGTTGCCACCAAACAACAAATTGCATTGAACAAACTATCTCCACAGCTAGAGACAACATTTGTTTCCATCTGTAAACCATGGCAATCTATGCAATGCAAAATCCGTTTCCATTGCAATTGAAGTTCTTTGCAAATAATGGACAAGTAAATACAAGGACCTTCTATATTGCATATGGACATTTTTCTGTACAACAATGGTTCATAATGGCCACTGAGGGCATTGGCATCATGGAACAAGGTGCAATATGGATTTTCAAATGTAATTTTGTTGAATAGTAGATATCTTGGTTTTCTTGTCAATGACCATATGCCAACTGATATATTCAACCAACTAGTCAACCACCGTATACAAAATGTATCTCCCCAAAGTCACCTCTCATGTGCAGGAAGAACTGGAGATGCAAACAACTGCATCTTTGAAAAATACATAGTGACATCATGTATTCCATGCAACTGCCAAAGAAAATCAAATTCTAGCTCATACTCATATGATTGCAAAGCCTCAACATCGCCATTTTTAAAACAGGTCAAGAAATAATCTATCAATCCATTGCGGAGCTCGGTCGACAAATAGCGGAAATGCAATAGAACCTAGAATGTATCGAAAAGGCAATCCCCAACAGTATACAAGACTACATCCAATCTAAAAAGCTCATTGTTATGCAAAACCACGTCAATGTTGTCATGTATAATGGACTATGTATCTATTTCATAGGACTCAACATCTATTACTTCTTTCATCTCTTCAACTGTCATTTTCAAGCTATTTGCTACATACTTTCACTTTCTATGAAAATAGAGAAAAGAAGGGGAAAAAAAGAGAGGTAGCAAAACAAAAAAGGAAAGAAAAATAAAGTACCAATCCCCGTATGTATGTTTCAACCTTCTACTTCTCAACTTGAATCCCCCCTAGTCCCCATAGGAGATGAGAAGAAAACTAATCAACACTAGAAACTGAACCAAACAGGAGAAAGAATGCAAATAAATAAAACCATAACTTTACTCAGTAGAAAGAGAACAGGTAGACATAGTTTTCCGACCCACAAAATAAAAGCATACCCTGCATCTACACCCCGCCCGATGGTTCCCTCTTCTGATAGCTCCCAACTACTTTTCGTAAAGCCCTCTTCATTGCAATTTTTGGAAAAGCTTTGGACGCAACAACCCGCATATGAAGACGCATGGTTTCCAGGAACAGAAACCAAGAGCACATAAAAAGATGGTTTGCAACAGAATTTCGAAGCAGGGACTCCCACCATTGAAAAACAACAACAACAGGGAAACTTACCCGTCAACAAAGGATGACAAGAGCTCAGCCCCAAAAACTACAAACCACAACAACAGGTCCAACAACTTGCAAAGTTGAAGAACAACAAACCAGTGAACAACCACGAAGAGCTCGAACTGCAAGTGCAGGACCTCAACTTTGCAAAGTTGAATCAAACAAGAACTAGAATCATGGAACGAAGCAGCGAACAAGGATCGACCACTTCAACAACGATGCCGACCATGAACGAAACTGTGTCGCAACGCATCTGTACAATAAACATTTAAAATTGGCAGAGTTGTTAGGTAAACAATTAAGACTGTGAGGACCGTCGAAGGGCGTAGGCCCGTGCAAGCATTTAAGAAAATATGCAGCTGGCAGGAATGTTGTCTCGAAGCACACAACAATAAAGAAAAAATCACACATAGTAATTGGTAGAGAATGTATTCTACCGAGCAGAAAATGCTAAGGGAAATATTCAAACTAATGCTAGCATTAATTCACCTTCGACCAATGCATAATAAAATATATGATTCCAAAAGACCATATAATACCAAATACTTTGGATATGCCAACATATTTCACATTGGGAATAATGAAGGTGTCAATAAGGCCTCTAACAAACATGATACTTTTTACACAATAGGTCAACAATTTATGGTCGACTAATAATTACAATTAGTAAATGTTATTCGAAAGAAAAAATAATTATAATTATAGTGAATGTTCTAATCACAGTGTTAAAGGAAAAATGAACTCTTATGATGAAAAAAATGTCACATAGCACATAAAATTTAAAATAGTAAAAACATGTGTTACAAACTTTATAGTTTTTTCATATATATATTCTTAGACGCGTACGTGGACGTTTAATAGGTCCAAGATTAAAATTATTCTGTGCCCATTATAGTTAAACGATTCACATAATCAACCAACGATTTTGTAATAGATCCATGTCCATAATAGTTAAACGAATTGCAGAAGAGTCTATGTACAGTTAAGCGAAGGTTTCGTTCCATCGTGGGAAAACACGACACAAAAGATGGATGTGATTTTGTTCATAAACAAAACGGGCAAAAGACGGGCAAAAGACGAACGTGATTTGGTTCGATTAAAGGAGATTTGGTTGGAGAGTTGTATATGTCAGCCGAGAGGGAATATTAAAAGGAGACACCTTCTTACCACATAGCTTTTGTTGATTATTCATGAAAACAAAATGAAACGAATCATGTTCAGACTGTTCAGTATTTGAGCTATCCAGCTACAGGATTAGACAGCTCTGACAAGCGTCTTGCCTAGCTTTGGTTGCTATCAATGGAAACAAAATTTAACGGATCAATTTCACTATGTGAGCTATCCTGCTACAGGATTAGACAGGGCGTCTTGCCTCCCCTTTCTCATCTATCGTACATCTCAGGATAAGAACGGTAATTGCACGGTGCGAACTTTTCTGTCAACGAATCAACAAAAGAAGACAGAAAAAAGGACAAGTCTAAGCACTCTAGATCATGAGGTCCTGACTTCAGTGAAGGTCAATCCATTTTGCTCGAATAAATTCTCGTGGAGCAAAAGCAGAATATGCCGACTTGATAGATACTTGGAGAACCTTGTTTTACCTTCAATTCGATTCCTCACTTTGCATGTGCCCTTATAAAATCGACTCGTACAGTAGGTCTTTGCTTATCCCCATTGATTGTAAATGTAGTACAGGGATGGGTAATTTTAGTTGCCACGACAACACAATGTCGGACATTGTCATAATTTGTTTAATGCTCCTGGAGTTCTCCCAAACACTTCAGTGAACAGATCCATAGGGAATTCACAGAAGTGTTTGGGGGGACTCTGGGAATCGTTGAACTCTACGTTGGCCAATTGAACTCATCTCAATCTATTAAAGGTAAAGGCATTACTGTTATTAGATTTCTGATTACTGTTGTTAGATTTCTGCTTACGGTTAATATTGCTGCCATGCTTGAATTTGTTTGGAGATCGTGTCATATACTGTATTGATTGTGTGAGTGCGTATTGTTCCACCCATATAACTATTTACGGATTGTATTATGTGCAGCTGAAAGTAAGACTAACATTGTTGTACTGTTTTTTACCGATTATAGTTTTTGGTATAAGGTATTATTAAACACTCTTGGTATAAGGTATAAGGTACTGGTGCATCTTATACACGTTTTTTTATCAGAGTCTCTTATTTCACTATGAAACTACTTCTTTATATAAATGTCCAGAATGAAAATATTATTTTGAGCCGGTAAATCTCGAACCCTCAAATCTAACTCCTTACTTATCAGGTAACTCGTACTTATAACTGTGCCAATTTTGGCCATCAAAAGCCTCAATCATATGCTTACTTCGGTCATCAAGATTCATTCATCTGCTTTGGACAAAAATAACACTGACAGGTGAGTGGAAACATGGCAACCGCATGTTCAAGCAACCTTGCAAGCTTTGAACATAAACTGGGATTTCAGAATAAAACGTTTACTCATATCTTTAAACATTTAGGGATAGACGCAGCTAATGCTATTTATCTTTCTTATGTTATTTTAATTGTTCTTTCTAGGTGAGCTGTTCACAATCAGGTAGCACGTAACATAACATGGCAACAAACTATCATGCTTTTGGTTTTGTAATCAAATTCTTCATAGTTTGGAAACTCAAGTTCAGTGCAATGTTAAAGCAAGTTTTTATCGAAACCCTTTCGACATCAACTGAAATTGAGGCACCGATACCTATGAAATTTTTGACAAGTAATTTTCCTATTAATGTTCTAGTTTCGATGAAGATTTGGTAGGTTAGTCCCTTCCCCGGCAACAGCCTGCAATCAATCTTGGATTAGATGAATGTCATTGAGAAATTGACTTGTCTCACACTGTTTTTGCAAGGGGACGCTATAATTATAGTTTCGGATAAACATCCACCAAATTGTGGTTGAAATCTTGTACAAGCAACCGTTCAGTGTTGCTCGCAATGAATTGAACGATTCCTAAATTAGAAGATTTTTTGGCTGGTCCATGTTCGTTCTTGGACCAGTGCTGGATAATATGAATAAGTAGATAGACTATGCCGAATTTAGATTCCGAAGTTTGAGATGCCGGGAAGCTTCAATGGAATGCAAACCCTGTAGCCTTTTTGAAATAAGAGTGTCGTCGGCTATACTCTTGCTGGGTTGGGCCGGAACAAATAATCCTCGTCTTGGCTCCTGAGTAAACCCAAAGTAAAATGACCAAACCCGCTCTGAGTAAATCATACCAAGTATTATATGAATGAATCTTCTCTTCATATGCAGAGATTCCACCGTCTATGACCTGGACAAACCATGATTTCTTCATTTTGACGTGAACAAATAATTTTTTTCCCCAAGTTTATGTAGATATTGAGAGACAATATCACAGGCTCAAGGAAACAATTGCAAGGACCAGATCTATTGATATGCTTGTGATTAAATTGAAGAGTTCCTCTATTTATAATAGGCTGAGAGGAGACAACATTGATGAAGCTAGATGGATAACTCACTCATTGAAGTAATAAGACAAGGAGATGGTTGGTCAATTTACCCACTCTAGTGATAAGTCAAAGAAGCACATGGTGGTTTTCCACAAATAACAAGAAGGATGACATGTCTTACCTATCCTAAGTAAACTTATACATCAACACCCCCCATAAGTGCAACTTAGGAAAGTACAAAAAACTCAAAAAAATGGGTCTTGGCTACTAAACATACTAAGGTACCCAATACAAACTCTCATAGCTGAAGAAAGGGAGGTGATGCCAATGGTTTAGTGATTATGTCAACAACTTGTGCTTTAGTAGTAAAATACTCCAAGCTGATAATACCATCCTCAATAAGTTTGAGAATGAAGTGCATGTGGATCTCAATGTCTTTGGTTCGTTGATGTTCCACTGGGTTGTGAGAAATGCGTATGACACTATGATTATCACACCAAAGAGTGGTGGGATGATCCTATTAAATGCCAAACTCTATAAGGAGTTGTCAAAGCCAAAGAGCACAATACTCAACTTCGATAGAGGATAAAGAAATTGCATATTTCTTTTTGCAAGATCATGTAATAGGTGTGGAGCCAAGACAATAGACAAAGCCAGATGTGGAGTTTCGATCATCAACCGAACCAGCCCAAATCCCATAAGCTTAGAAGAACATAAGAGTATTGAATGCCAAAATTGGTAGTACCCTGAATGTACCTCAAAATGCACTTTGTTGTCTTCTAGTGACTCTCATAAGGATCTTGAGAGAACCGAGAGATAAATCCTACTCCTAAAGATATGTGAGGACAGATACAACAAACTCCCAAACAATTGTCATTACATTGAAGGATTAACACGTGCCGAGGAGAAATTGGAAGAAAGGGTGACTCCTTACTGAAATGGAGTAGGGGCAGATTTACAATCAACCATGCCAAAGTGTTGAAGTAAATCAAGTGCATAATTCTGCTGAAAAATGTAGATTCCTTTAGAAGGTTGAAAAACCTTAGACCAAGAAAATAATGCAGAAGCTGCAGATTTGTCATATCAAATTGTCCCATCAATGCTTGTTGAATACTGTGAATCATAGATGAAGAACTCCCTATGAGAATTAAATCATCCACATACTGAACCAAAATTAAGAGATCAGTACCCTTCTTCTGAGTGTAAAATGTTGGATCAGAATGACAACGATCAAACCCGTAAGAAATCAGAAAACTATCCATCTTCTCATACCAAGCTCGAGGATCTTGTTTGAGACCATAAATAGAACGTCAAATCCTACAAACAAGAGAAGAATCCTGCAAAAAATCATGAGGTTTATCCATTTAGATTTCCTCATCTATGCACCATACATAAAGATGCTTGACGCAAACCCCCACCTTAGCAGGGTCTGCTTAACCTCCCGGTCTTTGGATATTCCAATTCTCGAGCAGAAATGGCTCCTTTGGTCCTCGCTGGAACCCTCAACACTTAAAAACCATAGGTCATTTTCTAAGCTACGCCCATGTGAACATGCACTAGATGCGAACCTCCACTCCATGTGACCACTAGCATGACCACATCCTTAACCCAAAAAGGCATGTCGGTTTTCGTGATGTCGAGACTTTGTAAATTAACTTTGCTCCCTTTTCTCGATACCCAAAATGCTGAAATTTCCTCTCCACAGATCAATGGTCCTAGTTACCCCACCATCTAACGGTCCAAATCGCGTTCGGATTTCAAGTATCGGGGATTCCCGAAAGCAACTTCTTCCACACTCCCGACTCTCAAATGCCCGAAATTGGGAGTGCCCAATCAACGACTCAGGCTCCTCGGGATCTAATGGTTGTTATCTCTCCTAAGCTTGCAAGTGTTGAAATAAACTCTATCTTAACCTCTCCACCGATCTACTGGATCCAACGGTCCACGAAAAATCGATGTTTCTCCCTCAGAGAATTTCAATCGTTCGTTCAGGTTCTCAAAGACTCCTCACCAAATAACTTGGCGTCTTTCCTCCTGAGCTTGGTTTCTGCAAGGTGAATTCGACCCTCATCTGTCCTCTGGACTTTCCAAGTCTCTATCCCTCCTAAGATTGATTCTTACTGCAGACTCAAAGGTTCTAAGGGATTCTTGTATGCACTCCTTAAGAATCTCATGATAATCCCTAATTATCTGATATCTCCCAACTCTACGCACTCTTTGCAACATAAGTTCTTCAACCACTCACTTGGTTGGAAAAGTCTAAGACTTCAACCTGGCCTGCGCACACCTTGCACGGCTCTGTTTTATACTTGCATTGTTGTTAGTATAAGAACAACTCTATCTCTCCTAAGCTTTTCTAAGGTAAAACTCAGAATCTTGTCAACGCACTTCTTGCGGACCTTCATTACACTCCTTGTAGGAATTCTCAAGACGAGAAGAAATTGAAACTTATACTCTCCCTCTCACCGACTTCATACATTCAACATGAAATTAGACACATAAAGCATTGAAACAAATGCATAACATAACATATAAGCAAACTGTAAACATACCATTCAATAGATGTAAACAGTAACCATAACAACACCATGAAATTGGATTAAATCCTTATTATATTAATTCGAGTGCTTATGTACATGGTTTCTATAGAAACAACTATCTACTCAAACAACTTTTACAATCTTTGTTCTTCTCTGCTCTCCCATGCTCTCTTTCTCTACCGATTCTACTCTTACAATGAGAATTATGATACAATACATACGAGGAAGCTTTCTTGAGTTTTCCCTCCTACAACTCTAAGCTATCTTATTGAAATTAAAGAACACAACTACTTTACATTTATTGCATTAAATTCCTCCAACTAGAAGATGAGAGAAACGTTCAAGATCTTCATTACAATCCCCAAAACATTTAAGAACAATTACATCCTCCCAACTATTACATTAATGTTTCATCTTTAAATTTCAAAACGTCTTCAAAATTAGCGTTGGTGCATATCCAGCTATCCTCCACTTGTGCTTGTTGGCGATGCTCCTCCATCATACTCCTCTCATTGAAAAAATCATGGACTCCTGTCCATGAGCGCTTGCACCATCTATCCATGTTTCTGGATATCTGATTCGCTTTCCCAACTGGCATCTTCAATCGGGTGTCCCTTCGACTTTATCAAATATTCAAAATATGTCTTCTTCCGGGTCTTCTTAGCAACTCTTTGTTCAATGATCTTTTCCATCTGTAGCTTGTCACCTACAGGCATCTGCTCGACCCACTAAACTTCCTTTTGATTTTCCTATCCTTTCGCTTCATCTACTCTGTAAGGGTACACATCTACTACGTTGAATATGGGTGATATTCCCACACCATATGGAAATTCTGTCTCATAAGCATTTCCCTCAAATTTCCGCAAGATTTTACATGGCCCTATCTTTTTCATCTTCAACTTATTACATGTTCTCCTTGGGAACCTTTCTTTTCTTAGATGTGCTAAGACCAGATCTCCCACTTCAAATTGAAGCTCTCTTTTGTGATGATCTGTTCTGCGCTTGTATTCTTGGTTGGAACTCTGCAATCACTCTTTAATGTTACTGTGGAGTTCCTGAATCTTTGCGGAAAAATCTTCCACTCCAGCACTCCTTAACTCATTCTGTTGTAAGTTTCTCAAATCAGATACTCCTCTTGGTTGCATTCCATACATTATTTGAAATGGGCTCTGTTTCGTCCTCCGGTTAGGTGAGTCATTATAAAAAATTATGCTTGCGACATAATTTGAGCCCATTGACTATGATGTTCAGTTATTAAACTCCTCAATAAGTCTGCCAAACTTCAATTTAGTACCTCAGTCTGTCCATCCATCTGAGGGTGATATGTTGAGCTAAAATATAGATTCATCCCCATATTTTTCCATAGTGTCCTCCAGAAATGACCAACAAATTTGGTATCTCTTTCTGAAACAATACCCTTGGGTAAACCATGAAGTCGAACAACTTCTTTGAAAAACAAGTTTGTAATGTGTATTGCATCACTGGTTTTTTGACATGGAATAAAATGTGTCATTTTTTATAATCTGTCGACTACCACGAATATGGAATCACAACCTCTTTGTGTCCTTGGTAGTCCCAATACAAAATCCATGCTTACCATGTCCCACGGCCTCTCTGGTATTGGCAATGGTTGATACAACCCTGTATTTTGTCTTTTCCCCTTTGCGTGCTGGAAAATTCTACATCTGTCCACAAACTTATTGACATCTATCTGCATCCCTGGCCAATAGTAAAAATTGTTCAGTTGTGCAAATGTTTTATCATGGCGGAAATGTCCAGTCAATCCCCCAATATGTTTTTCCTTCAAAATGTTTTCTCTCATAGAACTCTTCAGGATACATAACTGATTTCCTTTGAATAACAATCCATCTTGAATTAGATATTCAATCTGTTAGATTCTATCTCTTAGAACAAGATTCTCACATGCTTCATAAGCATCCTTGAAATCTGAATCATTTTTGTACATTTCCTTAAGGCTATCAAAACCTAATTTCTTCACACAAAACTACTGCAGAATCAAACATTTCCTACTCAATGCATCAACAACATTGTTAGCATTTCCATAAATGTGCTTTATAACAAAATTAAAGTTCTACATAAATTCAACCCATTTTGCATGTTTCTGGTTCAATTTTTCTTGTCTGGTTATAAACTGTAAGGCTTGGTTTTCTCTATACAAAACAAACTCTTTAGGAACTAGGTAGTGCCTCCATTTCCTCAACACTTGTATGACTACATAAAACTCTTTATCATACGTGGAATAGTTTCTTTTAGCATCATTCAACTTCTCACTGAAGTATGCAACTAGTCTATTGTCTTGACTTAAGACTGCTCCAATCGCAAATCCACTTGCGTCACATCTCACTTGAAATGTTTCACTGAAATATGGCAGAACCAGAACTGGTTGTCCAATTATCTTCTCCTTTAACAACTTGAAACTCTTCTCCGCTTCCTCTTTCCAATGAAAAGATTTATGTCTTTTCTTGACTGTGTCCATCATTGGTGCACAAATTCCACTACAATTCCTGATGAACTTCCTGTAAAAACTGGCTAATCCATGGAAGATTCTGACTTCAAATATATTCCTCGGTGATGGCCACTCTTTGATTTCTTTTACCTTTTCAAGATCCATCTTCAACTCATTCGAAGAGATCACGAAACCCAAATAAATGAGTTTTGTCTTCATGAAAGACGACTTCTTCATATTTGTCAGCAATTTCTCTTGCTGCAACCTCCTCATTACTAGATTTAAATGCCTCAAATGTTCTTCCTTAGTCTTACTGAAGATCAATATATGATCAAGATACACAATTACAAACTTCCCAATGAAATATTTCAATACTTTGTTCATCAATCTCATAAAAGTACTTGGCGCGTTCACCAATCCAAATGGCATGACAAGCCATTCATACAGCCCTTCATTCATCTTGAATGTTGTCTTCCATTCATCACCTTCCGTCAATCTAATCTGGTGATATCCACCCTTTAAATCAATTTTTGAAAAAAACTTTTCTCCACTCAAGCAATCCATCCAATCATCCATCCTAGGTAAATGAAATCTATACCTGATAGTGATTTTGTTTATAGCCCTCGAGTATGTACACATCCTCCATCCACCATATTTCTTTGGACTTAACACTATTGGTAGAACGCATGGACTCAAGCTTTCCCTAATCAACCCTTTGTCCATCAAATCATGGACTTGCATCTTAACTTCTTCATCTTCCTGCAAGGTGAATATGTACGCTGATTTGTTTGGTAAACTCGCTCCTGGCATAAGGTCAATATGATGTCTTATACTACTGATGGGAAGCAACGAACAAGGTAAATCGTCCACCACTATATCAGCAAAATTCTCCAGCTGTTACTGAATCTCCTCAGGTAGATCATCTATTGAGGTACTAGTCAAGATGACTCTAAGTTTTCTCACCAAAACAAACTGCATTTCTTCGTCCTTCTTGAATTCATGCAAAAGTTCCTTCCCACTCATGAGAAGTATAATATTGCATGTTTCTTCTTTCACATTCTTGTCTTCAATTGGTAGCAACATATGCATCCTACCATTCTTCTCCAAGGTATATGTGTTCTTTCTTCTGTCATGAATAACATTTATGTCATATTGCCACAACCTTCCCAACAAAGATGATAGACATACATGGGAATAACATCACATAATGTCTCATCTATGTATCCCCCTATCTTAAATTCAACTAAACATTGTTTAGTTATAGTTACATGATGTCCTTTTTGCAACCATGAGACTTTATATGGGATTGGATGTGCATCTGTCTCCAATTCTAACTTTTCCACCATCTTCATGGATACTAGATTACCCATGCTTCCACTGTCAACTATCACCTTGCATACCCTATCTTTGGTCTTGCAATCAGTTCTAAACAAATTGTTCCTCTGGACTGGATTCTCCACCTCTTTCTCCAGCTTCAAGAGGATTTTCCTCATCATCAAGGATCTTCCAGCTTCTACCTCAACATTTTGCCTTTGTGCTTCTGAAATGTGAGCTTCTCCTACTCCATACCTTTTTCTATCAGTACATTCAAAATATTTGTGTCTGATCTTTCCACAGACGAAACACTTTATTTCACCTCATCTGCCTCTTCCTCTTCTTCTTGTTTGAGTAAACGTGTTCCTATCAACATACTATCCTCCTTGTCATCTTCCTCCCCTTTCTGGGTGGTTATGAGGTTTCTTTTCTTCATCCTTGGGGCTCTGTATTTTGTCCTGGGAAATTGTTTTTCCTTTACTCTGACTTCTACCTCTTCCCCTTTGACCTTGCTTTCGGCCCAATTTCACTTCTTCCTTTGAAGCAATCTAATAACATCTTCTACATTCCTGATTTTCACCATGCTCATCTCATCTTGAATCCCATATCTCAAGCCATTCATGTATCTGGAAACTTTTTCATCATCACTCTAGCGATGACTAGCTATGATGTTTAACCTATAAAATTTCTCATTGTCTTCCTTCACTGTCATCCCTTTTTGTCTAAAATTACGCATCCTTCAAAAAAAATTAATTTGGTAATCCCTGGGTATGAATTTGGCTTTCATCTTGGTGACCATCCTGTCCCAGATTTTAATTGTTTGTTTACCTTTGCAACACATGTCAGACTACAGTTCATCCCACCACAGTGTTGCATGCCCTTTCAATCTAGTGACAACATGCTTTACTTTGTTATCTTATTCGATGTCCTCATAATCGAAATATTTATCCAGATCTCTAAACCAATCTAGCAGCTCCTCAACGTCTAAGTTGCCTTCATACATCGGGATGTCCATTTTTTCTTTGGCACCTATCCTTACAACATATTTGAATAGACGTTCCTTTGCAACATCTCGGCTACAACTTCTTCTTCAGCTCCAACTTCTTTCTCACTTTCGGCCTCACTGATATCTCCAGTATCAGGTGTTTTCCTCTGTGATGTCTCCATAGAATCCAATCGAGCACAAATTTCTCTCATTTCCCTCTCCATGGCTGGATCAGGCATAGGTCTCTCTTGATGTCTCATTGACGACATTGTTGTAATCTGTCCATGCAGAATTCAATCACAATTGTCCTCTATCTTCCCTCTACAGAAAAAAAAAGTTGTCAGCTCTGATATCACTTGACGTAGACCCCCACCTCAGCAGGGTCTGCTTGACCTCCCAATCTTTGGATCTTCCAATTCTCGAGCTAAAATGGCTTGTTTGGTCCCCTCTAGAACCCTCAACACTTAAAAAACATAGGTCCTTTTCTAAGCTCCTCCCGCGCAAACATGCACTAGACGCGAGCCTCCACTCCACATGACCATCGGCATGACCACAGCCTTAACCCAAAAAGGTGCATCGGTTTTCGTGATGTCGAGACTTTGTAAAGTGACTTTTCTCCCTTTTCCTGATACTCGAAATGTCGATATTTCGTCTCCACATATCAACGGTCCTAGTTACGGTCCAGATCGCGTCGATATTTCGCGTATCGGGGATTCCTGAAAACAACTTCCTCCACACTCTCGACTCCTGAAAGCCCGAAATTCAGAGCGCCCAATCAAGGGCTCATGCTCCTCAGGATCTAACAACTTTTATCTCTCTTGAGCTTGCGAGTGTTGAAAGACACTCGGTCTTAACCTCTCCATTGATCTACTGGATCCAACGATCCACAGAAAATTGGTGTTTCTCCCTTAGAGAATTTCAACCGTCTGTTCAGGTTCTCAAAGACTCTTGACCAAATAACTTGGCATCTTTCCTCCTAAGCTTGGTTTTTGCGAGGTGACTTCGACCCTCGTTTTTCCTCCGGACTTTCCAAGTCTCTATCCCTCCTAAGCTTGATTCTTACTGCAAACTCAAAGGTTCTAAGGGATTCTTGCATGCACTCCTTGTGACTCTCACGATAATCCTTGATTATCTGATATCTCCCAACTATGCACACTCCTTGCGACATAGGTTATTCAACCACCCACTTGGTTGGAAAATTCATAGACTTCAACCTAGCCTACGCACACCATGCACGGCTCTGTGGTATACTTTCACTTCTGTTGGTATAAGAACAACTCTATCTTTCCTGAGCTTTTTTAAGGTAAAACTCAGAATCTTGTCAACGCACTCCTTGTGGACCTTCACTACACCCCTTTCAAGAATTCTCAGGATGAGAAGAAATTGAAACTTATACTCTCCCTATCACCGAATTCATACATTCAACATGAAATCAAACACATAAATCATTGAAACAAATTCATAACAAAGAATATAAGAAAATTGTAAACATATCATTCATTAGATGTAAACAATAACCATAACAACACCATGAAATTGGATTAAAGCCTTCTTATATTAATTCAAGTTCTTATGTACATGGTTTCTATAGCAACAACTATTTTCTCAAACAACTTCTACAATCTTTGTTCTTCTTTTATCTCCTATTCTCTCTTGCTCTACCGCTTCTACTCTTACAATGAGAATTATGATACAATACATACGAGGGAGCTTTCTTGAGTTTTCCCTCCTACAACTCTAAGTTATCTTATCGAAATTAAAGACTACAACTACTTTAAATTTATTACATTAAATGCCTCCAACCGAAAGATGAGAGAAACACTCAAGATCTGGATTACAATCCCCAAAACATTTAAGAACAATTACATCCTCCCATGTATTACATTAATGTTTCATCTTTAAATTTCAAAACGTCTTCAAAATGTGCACTGATGCGTATCCATCTATCCTCCACTTGCGCTTGTTGACGATGCTCCTGCATCAATGCTCTTTAAATCCATCTCATAGAATGACCAGCCTTGGGAAGCAGCAAGTGAAAGAACAAGGAATATAGAATTCATCTTGGCAATAGGGGAAAAATTCTCAGAGTAATCAATTGCTTTAACTTCTGAAAATCCATTGGCCACAAGACGTGCCTTATGCTTGTCAAGAGAGACGTTGTTTCATATTTGGTTCTATATATCCATTTACAGTGAACTATCTTCCGTCCCTTTGGAAGAGAGATGAGATCCCATGTGTGATTCTTCTTCAATGAAGAATACTCCTATGTCATGGCAACATCCCACTAAGGTATGCCAACAACATCGAAAATTGTTGTGGATCATTTGAGATAGTATGACTAAAAATTGAGACACCTATTGTTTGTGACTAAATAGGGAAAGAGGATGAGGTTGAATAGCTTAAATTAGTTGGCTCATGGTCATACATGTTGGTCCTCTTTCTCTCACAAAATATTCTCGTGAGATGTAGTTCTTGATCAAGTTGTTCATGTTCAGGATGCTCATGCTCTGTTGGTGCAGTTGGTAGATTTTGTTCTAGTTGATGTTGATGTTGAACTTCAAAAGGGTCATTATCATATTCTAAAGAAAATTTGTCAAATTGTTCAACAACATTGTATGCATGACAATCTGAAGATGGAGAAGGATTTGATGTGGTGTTGAATCCTTCATGAAAATGGGCAACTCGTCAAAAGAATACTTCTTTAGTAATAGGTTAAAATAAGCTATATGATTTTATGTCCTCACAATAACCAATGAATATCAATGGTTGGATTTTCTTCTCCATATCTTTTAACTTTTCAACTGATATTAAGGCCCATGCTGGACTGGAAAATAGTCTAAATGTAGAGACATCAGGTTTAAAATGGCTCCAATCTTCCTCTGGAGTATTATGCAGTATTTCCCGATGAGGCATCCTATTTTGAATGTAATTTTCACAGTTTACTGCTTCAATCCAAAAGGAAGGTTCCATGTTCTTGGACTGAATCATACAATTTTCCATTTATTTTACTGTTTTCTTCTTTCTTTCAACAACACCATTTTGTTGATGTTTGTAGGGAACAATGAGGTGATGTTGAATGTCATGTTCTCTACAAACATATGTGAATCCCTGATTGAAATATTTCCCCCCCATTATCTGTGTGTAGTTTCTTGATAGAAAGAGATGTCTGCTTCTCAACAAAATAATTGAAGTTCTTAAAAGTAACAAGGACCTCACTCTTGTAATTAATAAAGTACACCCAAGAGCGACGTGAGAAGTAATCAATGAAGTTGAGTACATACTTAGCCCCTAAAAATGAGCGAGTTGGAAAAAACATGAGATCACTATGTAACAACTTAAGAGTTGTTGTAGCACGCCATGATTTTCCTTTAGGAAAATGATCTTGATGTTGTTTTCCAAGGACAAAACCTCGACAAACTCCATCCGTACAAGAAACTTTAGCAAGACCAAGAACCAATTTTTGGGTCCTCAACTGTTGCAAATATCTATAGTTGAGATGTCCAAATTCTTTCATGCCAAAGCCTACTCAAAGAATTTCCATGTGAAATGAAAGAGGAACCTAAGGAAGGCTCAAAAGAAGAAAATTTATACAGTCGATAACTATGATCTAGTTTTCCAAATGCAACAACAATGTCTCAATTTTGTAGTTCTCGAATGATTACATCATTAGGAGAAAACTCTATTGTTTTCCCATTACCATAATGTCAAATCTGATATATAGAGAGAAGATTTGCAAAGATGTTAGGGACAAGAACAATATCATTAATGCATCCTTTATCTATATGCATTGTGTTGAATCCAAAAAAACCGAACTTTGTAGAGTCTCTAACTACAATCTGTGATATACTACATTCAGATGTAGAAGCCAACAACTCATTAGAATTATTCATGTGGTGTGAAGCACCATAATCAAGTATCGAGTTATCTGAATATGTGTACAAGGCTTGAGCTGATAGAGCATGTACTTTACTTGTAGAAAACGATTTGGGTATTGAAATCTTGTATTGCCTCATGGCCTCATTAAAAGATTCAAGTTTCAACCAACACTTAGATTCTATATGCCCAAGTACGCCACATAAACTACATGTGTCATTTAAATTCTTCTTCCTTGTCTTGAAGGAAGACTCACCAAACTTGGAAGATGGAGGAAACGGTTTTGTTTTCTGTTGAGGCTTGGAGGTAAACTCACCAACTGGAGCAGAATATTTCTTTTGCTTATACCAAGTCTTGCGCTTATTTTTGGAGTATGAGCCATAAGAGCCTTATTGTTAGAGACAAAAAAATAATCTAAATGAGTAATATTAGATTGTTCTCTAGTATGACACTCATAGAAAATCTCAAAAGAATGAATTTTAAACTCACTTCCCAGTTCATCTATAGTAGAATAAAATGCAGAAGAAAATACCTGATAAGGACCTTTTAGCTTGTATAAAATCAAGAAGATGCACTCTTCATCTGATTTAGTTTTTCCATAGCGTTTTAGTTTTTCCACCAGTAACCTGAATTTCGTAAGATAGTCTTCAATGGATGCATGCTCATCCGGTACCAGTGATGACAACTCTGCTTCCAATTGTAGGGCTCAAAATTTGTTGAATTTTCCAAATAAGGAAGTTAACTTGTCCCAACTTGCTTTTAGAGTTTTACAATAAACTATGTGGAACAATAAGCTATCTGAAACATGCAAACCAATGAGGTCCATGGCTTCATCAAGTTTGTTTTGATAGGTGAATCTCTTGATTTCCTTGGTGAATATTGGTTGAGCCTCGAATAACATCGGCTAGAGCCCTTATGATTGCAACAATTAGTGCTTCTTAAGTTTCCATGTTTGATAATTATGGGGAGTTCGGAGCTCAATTGTCCTTAACTCTGCCATTTAGAATAGAGAGTTCAATTAAATACCAAAGCTAGGTGTATTATCTCAAAAAGAAATGGAAACCTAGGCTCTAAACAAACAACTCTAAAAAATATTTACAACAACATGTTTATATTCTACACATAATGTTACTTGGATAGAGGAAATGATATTTAAATGTTTCTAGGTTCGGAACAAAAAAACCTTAGGCACATATACCGCTATCTCTTCAGCTATAAACAAGGAAGACTACCACTATATTTTTAAGCTAACAAACAAGGGCAGAATTGAGCATTGGATCTGGAGTGAAAGGATTGAGCCAATGATTTTAAAATGATAAAACAATCGCAAAGAAAATCCAGATTAGAATAAACCCTCAATGTTGAATTCCAGTGATGATCAATGCCTGAAGGGCCGATCTCTTATAGCTTTAATGCCAGATATTTTGATACTTCTTTCCAATTTCTTGAGGCGAATGAGCATAGAGGCCCGATGGACGAGTTGGACAAGCTGGGAACTTTTATACTCCGTCGATTTCCTCTCTAAATTTGTGGATAGCACCCACCAGATCGATCGAATAACCTTCAGATCGACTATTACTGGACGAATTGGATCTTTTTCGGACGGGTTGGGTGTGCTACCGTGATATCTGGGATCCAACAAAGTGATAACTGAGTTCCAACAAACCGATCTGAGATCCAACAAAGTGAGAACTGAGATCTGTGATTATGCCTTCGAATCCAACACCTAGTGTCTGTAGAAGTCCTCTTGTGTGATTGATGAACTTGCAAACTTAATAGACACCAACCCAGTGGATGCTGGACGATGACACCAGCACACCCCACAACAAGATTTCCCACGCACCCTATGCCGACTAAGGGAAGGGTGTGGTGAATTCTGTGGACATTAGGAAAGTTCTCTTTAGTATCTCTCTACCTGCCAATTCTTGCAAATTAACGATGTGTTCCTTCGATAGAAGCTGGTTTCTCCATGCAACCATGGGGAATGAAGATCATAAAAGGAATGCAATAGAATTCTACTTCCTACTAGAATATTTATTGATGCGAGAATAAATCATTTTACATCCTGTCCACATATACTAGACCAGCTATAGAAAGAGCTCACACAAAGAGGGAGATCTTATTGTGGATAGAGACTAGAAATTTGCAGATCTACATCAAGATCAAAACATAGATCGATTTGTAGAACAAGAGGCAAGGGGCCTAGAAAATACACAAAATGATCCACAAATTATGAAGAACACGAAATGGGTATCGTCGTCCACATAGAATGTCGAGTCAAAATGTGACACCCAATTGTGGATCTTGAAGATCTAGATGGGAAAAAATGCTTCAACCCCAATGATAACCTGTGTTCATGTGAAAAAAAAAGTATTAAAAAACATGGAGAGAGAGATACACTCATCAAAATAGATGTTGAAGTCAATCGATCCTAGTGGCTACCGAGGGCGTGGAAGAAGTGAATAAAAAGGAGAATTACAGGAATTAATCTCTCTGACAAAGGGCAACAAGAAGACCATGGATAGTTTACTAATAACATTGATTAGACATCTTGCAACTCTCTAAAAGAATGAGAAGTGGTTTGTAGTTTATCTCACTCATTGAGGTAATAAGACAAGGAAATGGTTGGGAAATTTACCCACTCCATTGATAAGTCAAAGAAGCACATGTTGGTTGTCCACAAACAACCAAGAAGCATGGCATGCCCTACCTGTCGAAAGTAAACTTATACATGAAACAATTTACATGATTAGATGCCAAAATTCCGCAAGTGGTGTACAATGAATGTTGCAACAATAAAATAAAATTTGAAAATTTGTAGGTCCCTTGAGAACCGATCATTTTCATCCAAGTAATTGTGGGCTACCCAACTCACGTGGAGTACAATAATTACTATGGTACATATAATTTATTGTTGTGTATGCTGGCCTATGCACAATTAGATTTATACGACAAAACATTAAATGCTAAGTTGTACACCATCAAATTAAATGATATGACAATAGTCTAGCATACATACCATTTAATTCTTTATAACATGATGCTTATTGCTCCCCTTTGATAATACCAACAAAGTACAATGAGGAATTAAATATTGTTTACAATTCACTATTGATTTTAGTGTTGGTACCTTGCTCCAAGATGAGATTGAAGACCAAGATGAAAGAATATGAAATTGAAGCCAAGCTCATGAAGAAAGTCGAGAGTCGGCCCTCACTACTTGGGAGAAAACCCTGACTTTGAGGGCCTACTGAAAGTATTTCATTGGAGAACTACGTGTAACTAAATGGAGTACTCGTCCAAAATCAAGTAGGTACATACGTTATAGGCTATATAGTATAGGGCCTAGGATATAATCATGGCTTCAATAAAGGTTCGTAACTCGTTGAACCCTGAAGGAATCAATGATTATGCATGGGTAGGTAAAGATGGTGCCACATCACCAGAGGTTCACTGAAAGAATAAATGACAATAAATGTAACTTGTCCCAAAGTCAAGTCTGCTTACAACAATCAATGCATTTTTCAGATTCTCAATTTCCCATGGGCCATAGTCCATTCAACTTCACTTTGCAATGTTGGGCCTGCCCCGTTCTGGTTTCTTTGCTCTGCTTCGGTAACTCGGTGTTGGGTCTTCTCTACACCATTAATTTCCAAGGGTTCATTTTACTTAGTGTTGTGTATTCTCTCCTTAGTGGACCATGGATTTTCACTCCTCTGTTAACTTACAAGGGGTTCACTATGCTTGATGGGTGTTGGGTTTGCTCCTCTCAAGTTGGTCTACTCTTCTCCATTAACTTCTAAGAGTTTTACTTATTACTATGTTTGTTCCACTTGGGTGAGGGAACTTTGATGGTGAACTCATTTGGTAAGCTTGTGATTTTAATTGAATTAGTTAGAATCATGCATTTTATGGAAAAGTCTTTTATTTAGTCATAAATTTTACAGATTTGTAGGTTTACTTAATCAAATCCATTGGGTTTTTTTTGGGTGGGGATCATTTTGTAAAATTTGATTAGTAATTTTTGGGTAGGAATAATTCGATAGCTTCACATAGTGTAGTGTTGTTTCTTAGACTTATGGCTATGGTGATACTCAGGTTACAATTTTTTGCTCAAGGTTTTTCTCTCACTACCTTCACCTCCCTCTATCTTGTTTCATTTGCTATAACTAGATCAACCTTTCACCCTTCCTTATCTGTCAATATTTAACTCAAATTGATGCTTCCCAACTCACAAGTGATTTATTTGAGAAGTTTTACACACTATTTGGAAATCTTTTGGAAATAGTAAAGTAACAAGTGTTTTACTTGGAATTTTATAAATATAAAAGATTCAACAAAAAAAGAACATATAGGCTTTCACTTCATGTTATATATATGTCTAAAGCCTCTCAAACACCTCATAATGATGTTTGTCAAAATTACATAAAACTCCTCATTCATGATGGCATGTCCAAGAATCACGACCTTGTAGTAAGTCATATATGATGCTATATACCCATTCAATGCAAATTATGCTGGTATATATTCCTTCAATGCATATGTATCTCATGATTAATGACAATGTCTAAGTCAGTGTAAACTCCCATGAGTTTCCTTTTTCTAACTCACCTCCAACAAACAAGTATAGCATTGTTTTGATCCGACCCTTTAAAAAGCCTTGCTAGGGGCATTTAGTTAAGGAATGGATTCTTGCTTGGAAATGGGGGAAGGGTCTCTTTTGCATAGATAATATGTGATGAATAGACAAATAGAAATGGAAGCTGGCGAGGAGATTGAGTGTCTGGTTGGATCCTTTTAAAAAGATGGGTTCCTTCGCCTCTCATTCTTTATGGAAAAACCCACATATAGCTCTCACTATATAGTGAAATCCTATGGTCACATACCCTCCTTCTGTGGACCCTACTCTCAAAATGGAAAGGATGCCCTCTCACATGTCCCTCTCCCTATATTAGGAGTACATAAATGAATGTTATCTCATTATTGATGAACTTATTATTATTTAGAGTCTTTTTCTTTAAATAATAATATACTAGTGAACAACTAGAATAACTTACCAAATGATCTCTTAGAACTTATTGATTTAACATATATTTGTGCAAGGATGTACATGTTGTGACAATTCTAAGTCAATGGATTTGTAAGTGTTATGTTCTTTAAATAGTATACATTTTGATGATTTTAATATGCTGATTAGAATAGGAAAATACAAGGACAATTTAGCTAATAAAATTGATATTGTTTCTTTTATGATCTAGAGGTTTATCCTTTAATTTTTTAAATAAAGAAACTTAATAGTTGTTCATTGTTGTTATTACAATTTTTTGTTTGAGGTTGTGTGTTCCATACATTTTGAGTTTATAGTCATTTCTTGGGATGCCATATTTAGCAATAACATGTTGCATTTAAGATGCTTCTTTGTAAAATATGAAGATGAAGGTGTTACATTCAGAATGTTTCTTTTGTAAAATATCACTCGAGTGATAAGTCTTTAAAAGGGAATTTTGATGTATGATTCACTATCTACTATGTAATATTCAACAATATTTCATTTTGATAATACAAGTTATAGAGAATGTTGGTTAAATTATTAATGTTTTTGATGAGTATGTTTTGAGTTATTTTTTACTATAGAAAATAGTATAGTCAAAATATAACATGAAAAATTATAATGATGAAATTCCATATAACAAAAATAAAAAATTGACACTTATGAATCTCCATAAAACATAAAATGAGACACATGAACTTTTATCAAATTTTCACTTGATAGGGAAGGTAAATTTGAAATTTTAGACCTGCTTTTAAAGCCTTTGGGCTTTGTCTAACGTCACTACGTACGTCTTAGATCACCCCAGCCGTCGATCAGACCTTACCTAATTAGACGACTTAAATCATTTCCGAGGTATGTGGGGCTTGGAGGACATTAACCGTTTGGCCACATGTATCCCCTATGCCTAGGGATGTTTCCTGTTGTTTATTTTGTGATGTGTGTGTGTGGATAGGGTCCTCAAGAAAATCATACCATGAACCCTTTAATTAGAGGCTTAAGTTTTTATTAAATTTTGGTGGGCACTTTTTTCTTTTTATTAGTGTTAGTTGGATTTTGCATCGAAGCTCTTAATTTATTCACAAGTATGGGTAAATGGGGAGATGATTCTCTCATGATGAAGAAGACCATCGAGAGCAAGAGCACATAGAATTAGTGGTGACACTTTTTCTTTTTTTATTAGTGTTAGTTGGATTTTGCATTGAAGCTCTTAATTTACTTAACAAGTATGGGTAAAAGGGGAGATGATTCTCTCATGATGAAGAAGACCATTGAGAGGAAGAGTACAAATAATTAATGGTGAAGGAAAATTAGAGATAGAGGAGAGAAATAAAAGAGAAAAAGGGATGGAAGGAAAAAGTGCTTCAATAAGAAAGGAATTTAGAAGCATAATAGATAACCATTGAGAGGAAGAGCACATTATTAGTGGTGAAGAAAAATTAGAGAAAGAGGAGAGGAATCAAAGAGAAAAAGGAATAGAAGGAAAAAGTATTTTAATAAGAAAGGAATTTAGAAGCATAAAAGAAGAAAGGTGTTATCACCTTAAAATTGCTCACTTGCATCATTTTTAGGAGTTACATTTTAATGATCACTATTGGTATGCACAACCCTAATCTCCAACCCATGTCCACCATCATACTACTTCACAGTTATCGAAATGAACCTAGTCATCCCCTTAACTTTACTAAAATTGGCCAACATAGATATTGTCCCAAGATGTGCATGCAGGAAATGTAGAAATACCCTGAAAAAGTTGTGTTTCCCTACAAAATAATAGCTATGATTGTTTCTCGCCTTATCAATGTGCCCAAATTGTCGTGATTAAATGTTAGTTACATGTGTACCATATCAAACCCTAAATTTTATATTTAAATTTGATCCAGTAATCTTTAGCTAATATAAGGAAAAGAATGAAAACATGGTTATTCAAAACATAATTATAAATAGAACACTTGAGGTCACTCCATCCATCCATCCATCCACAAAAGTAAAGTTATGATGTTGGAATCTCATTGCAATCTTGAGGACATCTTCCTCTTAATTACATATTTTTTCCACTTTTCCTTGTTCATCAACCAAATTTGGAGTTACAAGTACACCAAATAAGCAAAGGACCAATCCCAAGGAATGGTTTTGGAGCGCATTTGACTTTGAACTAATTTCTCTTGGGAAAGACTCCTCTCGCTAGTGCAAGTGGCCTACCTTGGTAAATGAAAAGAGAGACGATGAAACATGAAATTCTATCAAGTTGTTTCTTGAGGAAGCCTCGCAACAAAGGAACACAATGATAGATACTATCTTCTAGAACCTTCGATGATTACTAATGGAAAGTGAGACGCCTTCAACAAGAAACCAATTCGAAGGTACGACACCCTTCAAGGTACAAGTTAAATTTGAAAGTCCTTTATTTTTAGGAAATAGATACATGCCTATGTTTTGGAGAAATGGTTAAATTTGTTAAAGAGATATTGATTTGTTCAAAATATTTTGGACATCGAAAATATCACCTTTGGTCTCCTTAATTCCCTTCCCCATGTCAAATATTTGTCGGAAAGTTATTGGGAGACACATGACATAGATGAGTATACAACATTTAGGATAAAATCCACTTGGGAAACGTTTTTTGATGCCCCCAAAGAGGAATTGTATCATGTTGGAAACTATGATGACCTATACACACGATGGACAACATTGCGTCAAGAGAGAGACGATATGGTGCCAAAGTACACTAATATATTACATATCTTGCACTCAAAGTTGGGTACCAAAGACTCTGAGTGGAACCTAGTTTTGAAGTACCATAGTGGCATACATAGGCACATCCAAATAGTGATGTATTTATTAGACATATCCTCCCTAGAATCCACTCATCAATATGTTGTCTACAAATTCAAGAAAAAAATTAAGCAAATGAATAGCTCGGAGTTTGGGTGTACGTATGTGTTGCAAAAATTGTATGGTAAAGGTGTTGCTAACTCATAGAACAAAGAGAAAATCAAGTATATAAAACCTCAAAACAATCTTTCCAAGCCATAGGAAAAATAGGTTAATGGGAAGTCGAGAAAGGACATCATAAAGTAGTGTGAGTTCCATAAAAATACCTAGCAAAACACTCATGAATGTCGCTCAACACATTGATTGTTGGTAGAGATGGAAACAAAAACATCATACTTTTGTTCTGTTAGGGTCCTAACCCCTCAAGTAGATATAATAATATGTTTTCTATATAATAAAGGACAACATTTGTAAATAAGGCCCATATAATAATGTGAACATGTTTAATGTAAGAAGACTTGATATAAGGTTCCTCTTCTAAGTATATCTTCCTCTAGAAGATTGAAATAGTAAAAATAGGAGTCAAAATCATGGAATAGTTTTGTCTTGAGAATGATTTTGTATTTGAGCTTTCGTCTGCCAGACTGGAGGTTTCCCCCTTGAAGAGGAAAGTGAACTTGGCTATCAATATAACAAAGGTGTCATTTCAGAAATCATTTGTTTCATTGTGCTCTATATTTTTCTCTTTATAATGATAATTGTTATAAAAAATATGTTTTTTCTCTGCATAATGAATCTATTACCTTACAAGCGGTATCAAAGTAATTTCCTCTACAGAATTTTAAACAAAATTATTTTCAGGCTACAGGCATGTATTGTCGGCATCTTTAAATCACAATGATTTATCATATTACAATTAAAACTACGGTTAGGGATGAATACTCACAGGAAATATAGTTGGTTTTACGAGTTACTCGAAATACATTATTTCACCTTCTTGGAAACCTATGTAACCCATGTTGGTACCCCTTGGTGTATTACCACATTTGATAACACATGTACATGGCCATTGACTCCCACGTACCTTCAAGTATATTAGGATTCCCATAAGTCTCTTGAAACCAGTTAAAGATCAACTTATCAGTTCCATGAATTCTATGGTGGCACCAAGAAGATCACTCAAGAATACTACTCTCACGTACCAGGGTAATCTACTACTGCGGCTAAGGGTACGACCTAGCCTCCTTAGTTTGTTCCCTAAGATATTGGGCCAAATACTATTGTTGGACCTTCATGGAATATCAGAGAGCTATAGCACAAGAAAAATCCTTGTTTGTAGGAACCCTGAAAAACCTAACCCTTGTTTATGAAACAAAACAACATACACACAGAGGGGAAATTCTATAGTGTAACTCTTCCTCCTTCATCCAGGTTGAAAAATTACTACACAATTTTAACTACTAAACATTTGTGATTTTGGTCACTACAATATTATTCATATCAAATTATAACTCTAGAGGAGTTAAGTAAAAAGATTATAGTGGTCCTGCTCGAAGCCTTATTTGTGGCCTATCCCTCTAGATTCCTCTCTTCATGTTGATCGTGGTGATACCCATAAATTATAATAATTTTTTTCCTATGGTCCCACCCACCCTCCCTGACACCCTTCTTTTGAACCTATCCCAGTGAATTCATCTCTTCACCCATCTCACATTGGACCCCATCACTTATAAGAAATTCTCCCTTAGTCCCATCCACCCTCTACGAAACCCTTATTTGAGAACCATTCCATTGGCTTCATCTCTTTTCACTCGGATCCCACTCATTGGGTCGCTCAAATCGAACATTATTTCTCCTTGCATGGAATTACTCATGATTTGGCCAAACTTCATATCGGTGTTCTTTATTTGGATACTAAACATTGGAAATGGTGGAAATGGTGTTAAAATTAACATTGTGGGTATATTGTTTGGACCCAGTATGTTCCATACCTTTATGAATGCTTTGACACCGACCCGTCATTTAGGCCATTTGACCAAACTGAAATAATTTGGTACAATGGAAGAATATATATAGCCTATTTTTATCAATTATATTTATGAACATATGACATGTCTCACACTTTATTTTGGGAATTCTTTATTAATGACCTGAAGGATGACATCTTATCCCATGTCCGAATGGTTCAACGCCATAATTGGCTTGAAGCTACTCAATGCACCAACGAAGCACAACGGATAGTCTCTTCCTAAAATAGAAAACCATCATGTATTCTTCATTCTTAACCCACACATATAACCCCTCCTTTCACTCATCTCAAGATCCACAAACTAACCAAGGAAAAACTCTTTGAATGACAACTTAAGGGTATTTCCTATAATTGTGATGAAAAATATTTTCTTGGTCATAAGTGTAAGGAACAAAATATTTTTATGGCCATTTTTTAGGATGTTTCTGAAGAGGATGTCGATGTTCCCCATTCTAAATACCTACCCTAAGCAAATTATCATACAACATCCTTTGATCCACCTGAATTTGATCCTTTTATCTTTCTAAATTCCCTCACTGGTCTCTCTTCTCCCCAAACCCTTAAGTTAATTGGTTACATTAAACATCATAAATTCATTATCTTGGTCGAAAATGGTAGCACCCATAATTTTTTTCATTTCCATATTGCTCACGATACCATGTGTTATATCTATGTAGTCAACAATTTCCAAATTGTGATTTCTAATGGTGGTTCCATGAAATGTGGGGGCCATTGTGAAAATGTGCATCTCCAAACATGGATGATTTTAAGGATGGAAATTTAATTTAAAATGTCGAAACCTTGGTGAATATTAGTAATCCTTCATATCCCAACTATAAATGTTTGGCGATATTTTTGTAAAAATATTCAAATTTCTAAGGATTCTATATAGTTTGTATAAAATTTTAAGATAAAATAATTTTATCCTATAGTATTTGGGAGAATCATTTTTAGAATAGTGAATCTTCTTTTGGGAAAAACCATAGAAAATTGGCCCATGAGAAAACTTTATCCCCTAAAATCATCCCTGCCTCAAAATGGGTCAGTAAAAAATAAAGTCTCATATGTTTTCTATTGACATGGTAGGTTGTGATACGGTGCTTGGTGTTGAATGTTTATGCACACTCGCCCCCACCACCATGGATTTTAAGGAATTAACCATGAAATTCCAATAGGAAGGACAATAGTATCAGTTCCAAGGAATCATGGAAATATCACAATAGATCATTAGTTCCCACTAAATGGAAAACCGACTAAAAAATGGTCATTCTAACATAATTTCCCAACTACATTCCATTAAATAAGTTGAGATTCCCTCACCTAATGTTCATCCTTAAATCCAATATCACCTCTCAAAACATCGATATATTCTTTATAATCCCCAAGGACTTCCCCCTTCTCGTGGGACCGATGATCATTCCATTCCTCTTGTCCCTGGAAGTATTCCTCCTAATTTTTTCCCATATCATCACCCATTTTCCCAAAAGAATGAAATTGAGAAAATTGTTTAGGTATTGATAAGTGTCTAGAGAGAGCATGATAGGTGCAAGGTTCCCAACATCAGTACTAGACACTAGGACACACCCTTATTTTACTCTCGTGGTTATGGTACTCAAGAGAGAAGGCACATGGCACATGTGTTCCAATTTTCGCACAATCAACAAAATTACCATCAAATATAAATTCATTATTCGTTTCATTGATGACCTTCTTGATGAATTGAGTGGTTCTTAGAACTTTACCAAAATTGATCTATATTTTGGCTACCACTATATATGTATGAAAGAGGATGTTATTCCCAAGATTGTATTTCGAAGTCGTGAGTTTCATTATGAGTTTTTGGTCATTCCCTTGGGCTTGTGTAATGCACCTTCCACTTTTCAAACTCTCATGAATCATGTCTTTTGTCCTTTCCTTCATCATTTTTTCTTAGTTTTCTTTGATGATATCCTCATTTGTAGTAAAACTTGGAAATCCCATCTCACTCATGTAGATCAACTCTTACACTTACTATATTAGCACAAACTTTTTCTCAAACGATCTAAATGTGCTTTTGGAGATTCTGAAGTAGAGTACCTTGCCCATATTGTTGGAAAGGATGGTGTATGTTTGGATCCTAAGAAAATATAAGATATGAAGGATTGGACTCTCCCTAACACTCTTAAAATTTTGTGATGTTTACTGGGTTTAACAAGATATTATTGCAAGTTTGTTCAAAATTATCGAAAAATTTTAGCTCCCCTCATTGCTCTCCTTAAAAAAAATGCTTTAAGTTGGACTTGAAGAATTGATCAGTCCTTCTAATCATTGAAAGAGGCTATGTGCACGACTCCTTTTCTGGAATTGCTAAACTTCACCAAGATTTTTTCTAGAACATGATGCATATGGGAAAGGCATTGGGGCCTTTCTCAAGCGAGATGGAAGACCTTTCACTTTTACCAACAAACAAATCTCTCATAGAAACTTGGGTAAATAGACCTATGAAAAGTAAATGTTGGCTATTCTACATGTAGTGGATCTATGGAATCCTTACTTGCTTGGGAATCATTTCCAAATTAAAACAAAACGTCGCAGCATCAAATATTTCTTGGAACAAAAAATTTCATCTCTGGAGAAACATAATTCGTTGACAAAAATGCTTAGTCGTGATTATGAGATCATTTACAATAAAGGAAAAGAAAATGTGGTTGTTGATTGCCTTTCAAGCAAATATGACGAAGGTCCATCTTCTCACTCTCCTTCATTGTATCAGATTGGTTAAAGGTCGTTCACTAGGAATGGTTCAAGATCCCAAATTCTCTCTCCTAATTCAACAATTGCAACAAGGTCCTCATTCATTTTCAGGATACTCTTGGAACAATGAAGAGATTTTATACAAAGTTATTCTATATTTAAGAAAACATTGTCACCTTAAATTCATTGTGCTCTTCGAACTTCATGCTTCACCAAAAATAGGGCATTTGCATTTTCACAACACATATGAAATGATCAAACGTTATTTTTTGTGGGAAGGAATGAAACATGACATCCACTCTTTTGTGGTTTAATGTGATACTTTTCAACACAATAAGGGTGAAACAATCAAAATTCCAGGAACATTCCAACCTCTCCCTAATCCACGTTCTATGTGTACAAATATTTCTACGACTTCATTGTGGGATTACCCAAATATGGTAATAAATCCATCATCATGGTTGTTGTAGATTTCCTTTCCAAATATTCTCATTTGCATGCTCTCCAACACCCGTTCACAACATCAACTGTGGACAAAATTTTCATGGGTAATATATTAAAAATTCATGGAATTCCACTCTCTATTTTTTGCAATTGTGAACCAATTTTCACCAGAAACTTTTGAGAGGAATTGTTCAATCTCAAAGGAACACAATTGCATCTTATATCAACCTATTATCCCCATACCGATGGTCAAACTAAATTTTTCAGCAATTGCTTCGAAACATTTTTTAGGTGTTTCACATCTAATAGGAAAAACTAATGGGATCAATACTTACAAATCATTGAATGGTGGTACAAAATATCCTACCATGTTGCCACTCACATGTCACCATTTGAAGTGGTCTCCAAGGTCTAGGATGTCGATAACACCCTTATAGTCCACATTGCTATTATTTTTATACTAAAGGATAATTTGGTCATGGATCATAATTGCATGAAGCAACAAGATGATGAAGGACATTCAAAATGCCAATTTTCTAAAGGAGACCACATATTTCTTCATTTAAAACCTTATAAGGAAACATCACTTAAAGAAGATAATTTTCATAAAATTAATCCCAAGTTTTATGACTCTTATACCATTCTAAAGCACATGGGGCCTTTGAATTACAAGTTATCTCTCTCAAGTCATGTCGGGTCACCAATTTGTCATATTTTCCACCATAGAATCAATCCTTCTGATCATTTTGCCTCATCCTTTCACCTATTTATTACCATTCTTACCATATTCCCTCATGAATGTACTGTGACAAGATTATAAGTGTTAACTAGTTAATTATAATATAAATTTCCTTTATTTTTAATGACTTAAAGATCATTATTTTTGGTTTGCTAATGATGTTTTTTGCAGTTCATTTCCTGCAGTAGAAAACTTCTAGAGATAGTTTTGACATGTTATTTGCAGGAAAACTGTAGGGACCTAAATTAATTAAGCCTAAAAAAATTCATAAATTTAAACAGATAAGATTACTTCGATGCATAAACAATAAGTAATTTCTTTCATTCAACATATAAGTAGCAGAAATTTGAACTTATGAACAACAATCTAATAAATTACATAACAACCACATAACCCAACAAATTCATAAATAAAAATACCTCTGCCTGATGCTAAATTCCCACTTATCTGGTTGTCCTCCCTACTACTTTGTCCAATCTCTGCCTGATGCTCTGACCAAACCCTGCCCAAAACTGACTAATCACCCAGCCAACTAGGAGCAGCCTATCTGACTCCCTAGCTCTAGGATTCCATGAGGATTCCTGGCTCTCGAGCCCAAAACTCCCAGCAACCTGGTGTCCCCTGAAATAGTTCACCCAAACTCCAAACCATAAAATATCCAAACCAGGAAATACAGTCCTCCCCTCAAAATAATGCTTCCTCCCCAAATTTTCATAATCATCTCCTATAAGCCTCTACCCAGTCATATATCCCCCTCATTCACCGCCTCCTCCTTCATTTAATGTCACCCACCTTATCCCGCCATTCAACACCCTATCCCATGTCATACGTAAATTTTCATAATGAATAAATTAAAGTTATTAAGCCCTTTAATTCTTTACCCAAATCATTGAATGTGTTAAGTAATCAATTAATTAATTAATCGACATTTATTAAACAATAAATAAATAAATAATATTATTAATAGTTAATCATTACTTAACTAATACA
>ML780130.1:340334-372457 GCA_009831015.1 Picea engelmannii | reverse complement strand
CTATCACCCTTATAGTAATTTATGTATGCATCCAATCCAATCAACAAGACTATTCTTTTATAAAAGACAATAAACCAATCAAATGTTTGCGAAATCCTTTAATTACAATTATCTAGTTCAACAATTTTATTTAGACAACTGTGTTTTAGTTACGTAATTATGAATATTCATGTATACACATTTTCTTTTTAGAAGGGAAAAACAATAAATTCCACCATAAGACAAATCTCCATACTTTCTCAACTATTTCTACTCATCCTTCCTCCCTAATTTACTTGCATCTTCATTCCTATCCTTCCTCTACTGGACTATCTTGGAGCATCAACTATATTGACCTAACTCCAAATAGAACCTGTAAGCGGAAGTGTCACTATCTCTATTAAGCTTCCCCAGCTGGCAACTGATAGTCATCATCACATGTCTAGGGGAGCGTGAGCTAACACCTTCCTCCCATGACTTCAGGTTTTGGAGGATACACGGTGGGAAATGATTCCACCCCTCCTAAGCATAACTAGGGTCCACACCCTACAATGGAATATACAGTGGCACCGTGTTGCTGGGAGTTTTGTCATTATTTATTTAGTTTTGGGCAGTCTCATCACCTGAAATCCTGCACTGGTCCACATATCATAGCAATGCATCCAAGCCAATATAATTTCACATACAAATATTCATACCATAATGTTTCTTGGCTAGTGGTCATGACATCCACTTTCATCATCATTATCCCTTGGCTATTTCATAGCCCATAACCTACAGATTAGTTTGTAACACAAAATCATACATTTCTATGCATTATCATCATGTAATTGCATACAATCATAATTTCAATTCGTTATCCCCATACCAACAACTTTAACATCAAAGTTTTCAAGTTAGAAATAGATCTCATAATATCCCAAAATTCAATTAATGACACCTATTCATAAAATTATAATTTACAAAATAGATTGCATCATATCCAACATCATTCTAATAGCATTTAAACCTTCATAGGATTCTCGTTCATACAATATATCGCATTATATCCATCATCCTCAATAACATTTAAAGATTCATAAAATTTACATTCACATAGAAGATCACATTATATCCATCATCATCAATAACATTTAAACATTCATAAAATTTACATTCTCACAATATATCGCATCATATGCATCATTATTCAAATACATTTAAACATGCATAAAGGTTCATACATCTTAAAAGTTTAAGTGTATCATTTAATAGTTTCACTGTGAATAAAAAAATATGTAGGCCTCAGGTAATCCTGGCTGTCTAAGTCAAAAGGTGGTGTTACATACACCCAACCTTCGACAAAACATATTCTCAAGGTGGTAAAAAAAGTGAGGAATATTCTCGTCGTAATGTCTCGGCATCTTCCCAAGTGGCAGATCTTGGACTATACTTGTCCCATTGGACCATAACTTGGTCTACCAGACGGTTCCTAAGTTGTCGAACTCTACAATCCAATATGCATAATGGTTCTACGATGAGAGTTCCCACGTTTGATACCTGCAATTCCTTACAATTTAGCTTATGTGATTCATCAACAACATAATGACGTAAAATAGATACATGAAAAACATTATGAGTTTTATGCAAGTGGGGTGGTAGTACGAGACGATAGGAAACGAGTCCAATTTTCTCTTGGATTCTGAATGGTCCTATAAATTGAGGTGACAACTTTGTCCCCTTCCCGAACCGTATGGTACTCTTGTTAGGCCTGATACAAATGAAAACCTGGTCTCCCACTTCATAACTTTGGTCGGTCCTATGTGCATCTGCATAAATTTTTTGCCTATCCTGTGCGTCCTTTAGTCTCTGCCGAATTTGAATCACCTGTTCCTCCATGTCTTGAATCAATTCTGGCCCAACTGTTACTTGGTCTTCTAGTCTATCCCAACTCAATGACGTTGTGCATGGCCTTCCATACAGAGGTTCGTAGGGTGGCATTCTGATGGAGCTATGAAAACTGTTATTGTAGGCAAACTCTATCAAAGGTAGGTACTTCTCCCACTGGGTTTGATTATCCATGACATACATCCTAAGCATGTCTTCCATGACTTGATTTACTCTCTCAGTTTTCCCATCTATTTCAAGATGATAAGTTGTTCTTAAGTTCAATTGAGTCCCCAATGCTGACTGCAAACTTGTCAAAAACCTAGAAGTGAATCTGGAGTCCCTATCTGAAATGATCTTCTTAGGTATCCTATGCAAATGGATAACCTCACTTACAAACACACATGGCACATCAGTGGCATCGTAAGTGTCTCTAACTAGAATAAAATGAGCACTCTTGGTTAACTTATCCACTATCACAAGATGGCATTGTGTCTATGAGATGTGAGCGGAAACCCCACAATAAAATCCATAGAGATGACTTCCCACTTGGACATAGGAACATCATGTGGTTGTAGGAGGCCTGTCGGGTGATGGTGGTCGACTTTCACTTGTTGACACTCTAGGCACTTGGCGATGAAATGGAGTACATCGCACTTCATGCCTTCCCAGAAGAAAATTTTCCTCATGTCTACGTACATCTTTTTTACACTCAGATGTGCACAAAAAAGCTCTATGGGATTCCTTCAGTATGGTGCTTCGAATATCCCCATATTCAGGGATGTACATCCATCCCCAATATCTGAATAGTCTGTCTGCTTCCAAACTATATCCTTCATACTGTAGATCTAACTACCTCATACTCTGGAGGTTTGAAGTAACCTTTAAATACCAACTGTCTCCTTGGAGTTGCGTCAACACATGTTCGCTCAGATTGAATTTTAAGGGTACCAAGGACAAGACACATGGTCTCCTACTCAAGGCATCTGCAACCACATTTTCCTTTCCCTTGATTTATGAAATACCAAAATCATACTCACTCAAAAACTCACTCCATCGCCTTTGTCGGACATTCAGATCCCTTTGAGTGAAGAGATGTTTTAAACTTTGATGGTCCGTTTTGAGATCAAAGTTTCACCCCATAAGATAGTGCCTCCAAAGTTTCAGAGCTAGCATTACAGCTGCCAACTCTAAATCATGAGTAGCGTAAAGCTCTTCATGTTTCTTCAACTTCCTTGACACATAAGCTATCACTCCTCCATCCTGCATTAGCACGGCCCCCAACCCTTGCTTCGAGGCATCCGTGCAGACTATGAATTCCTTTTCCATATACAACACTTGTAGAATTGGTGCACTAGTTAGCAACCTCTTAAGCTCAATGAATGAACTATCACATTATTCCATCCATTCATACCTGATCCCCTTCCATTGCAAAGTGGTGATGGGTTTCTCTATTTTTGAGAATCCTTCCACAAATCTTCGATAATAAACTGCTAGCCCCATGAAGCTTCTCACCTCATGGGCATTTTTTGTCACTGGCCACTCCATAATGGCCTTTACCTTTTCTGGGTCCACAGAGATTCCTTCACCGGAAAAGATATGTCCTAAATAGTGGATCTCTTTCTGGAAGAAGGAACACTTCGAAAACTTTCCATACAATTTGTTCTCTCTAAGGCAGGACAACACCACTCATAAGTGTTCCACATGTTCTATTTCGTTCTTGGAATAGATGAGGATGTCATCTAGAAAGACTTGTACAAAACGGTGTAAGTACTTCCTGAATACGTCGTTCATGAGGCTCATGAATACTGCTGGCGCATTGGTCAATCCGAAAGGTACTACGACAAACTCATAATGCCCAAACCGAGTTCGAAAGGCAGTTTTTGGGATATCACCTTCCTTAATCCTTAACTGACAATACCCGGATCGCAAATCAATCTTTGAGAATACCGTTTTCCATTTCATTTGATCAAAGAGGTCATCTATTCGTGGAACTGGGTACCTATTTTTCACTGTAGCACGTTTCAAGTCCCTGTAATCTATACACAGTCGTAAGGAACCATCCTTCTTCCTTACAAAAATTACTAGTGCACCCCAAGGTGAGACACTGGGCCTTATTATACCTAAGTCCAGTAATTCTTTCAACTGCATTTGCAAATCACAAAGTTCTGACGCTGTCATCCGATACAGAGTCTTGGAAATTGGTTCTGTACCAGGTTTTAGCTCAATAGTAAAATAAATCTCCCTCTCAGGAGGTAACCTTGGTAACTCATTCGGAAAAACATCCTTAAATTCCGATAATACCAGGTACTGATCTAATGAGGATCCCTTCCTTTCATTCACTACTTCCACTACATATAGTCGACACCCTCACCTCAAGCATCGCTTAACCTTCATAGTTGAGATAAAGCGTAATGACACCTTCCTTCGTACCCCCTGGATCTCTACTGGTCTTTCCTTCATCGTCGACACAAAGCACCCTTTTTGCGAAACAATCTACCAAAGCTCGATGAGCTTCTAACCAATCCATTCCAATGATTAGATCGTACGCCCCGAGATCAGTGACGTATAACTTCAACCTGACAGTACACACTCCCCGGTCTACTATACAATTATCAACGCTAGGTCCTACCACTTGTTTTTCCCTAGAAACCATCTCGATTTGTTTAAAGTCATCATGCTCGTAGGCTGCCAACCCACTCTTTTCTAATGCAGATGGTGAATTGAAAGTATCTGTCGCACCATAATCAAATAAAATATTAACATTGATATGATTTAGCATACATGATGACTCCACCACCGTGGATTGATGCTTGGCCCGACGATTATTAACCGTTGCATAAATCTGGTGCCTGCTACTTGGTCTTCCCATCAAGGCCTTTCCTTCTCTATGCACAAATCCTGATTGCAACTCTGGGAAGTCACGCTGGTAATGGGGTCCTCCACATCTCCAAAAGGTAACACAAGATTGAACTTGTGCACTATTATGTGACTGTCTCTGATATGAGTTCCTTCCCCTCGAACCCCTGCCCCTACTAGCTGCTCCCTGAGATGGTCGTGGACCTACCTACGTCGTTGGTGATGAACGAGATGTTACACTCGCTACCATTGAAATCCATGCAACTACTGTCCTTGGTCCGACTTTGTTACCATATGGAGGTGGCCTTGAGCCCCCTCCCCTGGGAAATGTCCTAGGGGCCTTCCCCATGAACCCAGGATGATGCAGAAAGGTCGGTCTCGTACCTCTGGTTAAGTTCATGTGTTCCTTTGCATAACGCGTATTTTCCACAGCTTCTGCCACTGAAGACGGTTTCCACATCCGAACCATAGCCCTTATATTACATTTTATCTCATAGATGAAGCGTTCTGCCTGTCCTTGGCCATTATCGATATATGAAACATACTTGACCAATTCCATAAACCTAATCGCATATTCTTCCATGGTCATGTTTCCCTGTATTAGAGCATGAAACACTCCTACATGTTGTTCCTCATAGTAAGCTGGCATATATTTCCTTCGGAACCTCTCCTCGAAAAGTTCCCAAGATACGGTGTCTGGGGTAAGATGCAGTTGCCTTTCCAGGTTGCCCCACCAGTTCAAGGCACTATCTCTCAACTGAAAAATCGTTATCTTCACCTTTGAGGTGGATGTATAGTCCCTTAAGGAAAAACACCTTGTCATGCCTTCCAACCATGCTTATGCACGTTCATTGGTGCGACCCCCGAAAAACTCTGAATGTTTGATCTTCTGCAGTTCTCTAGTGATGTCTTCGGGTGGAGGTCCTCCCTCTGAATCCCTCGACGCTTCTGGATTACCCGTTCCAGATGGTGGGGGCTCCACTTTGATCCCTAGTGGTTATCGCCCCTTTAAAGTCTCATTTATGGCCTCCAAAGAGTGTAGTATGAGAGCTAGTTCAGGCAATGGTGGCAGAAGCACTGGCGGTGTTGGCGGTGCCTACAACGATGCTCCTCTGCCTCGATTCCCTCGAGTCCTAACCATCCTGTATGATTTAACCTGCATCAACCAAAGTTGTCAGGGTGAGATCAAGGATGTTTCACATTTGTGCAACTTAACTAGAAAATAGGGTTAGGCGTAAGTTTTTTTTACTTGTCCATAAACAGATGTTACTCTCTTTAGGGGAGGTGGCTAGGTTAGGACTAAAGAATCTAAGCTTGATTTCCTCACCTAAGAAAACTATTGACTCCCTTTCCCGGTAGCTATGCTAGCTTTGCACCATATTAGCCAATTTCTCTAACTTACCTGCCTAGTGCACATGAAGCCCCCTCCCGCTTATCTTGTTCTAAGTCCTTATACTTTGCGTTTACAACTAATTAAGGTGACTTCCAACCTATTGTTGATGAAATGATTCTAAGTCTATCCTTCGATGCTTGAATTGTGAGCTTTCCTTGGCACGTTGTACATATGTGTTGAATTATGTGTCTCAGTGGCTACAGGTGCGAGTCTTGAGGATTGTAGAGTGGCTTTCGGGCATTGGAGCTTAGCGCTTGTGCGATGTGGTTATGTATTGTTTCTGGACTTGTGGTGGTATGATGTAGTGAGCATGAGGAAATGCATTGAAGCTTGGTTCTTTTCTTTGACTGGTGGAATGGAATGGAGGGACTTGGCGCTTGGCTCGGTGGTTGAGGGCACAAAACTCAGTGTTTGGTTAACATGGATAAAGGGAGATTATACTTCAGGATAGTACTATGTTACTATTAAGCTATTTATGTATATGGATTTATTTGTAAAGACTCATGTGTGGCGCATTGGTGTTTGGTTTTTTCTTAAGGCTTGGGAAATGGGTGGTCATGGGTTCAAAACCCACAGACTCCAAAACATTTGATTTTTTTTTTTTATAACTTTATTTATTAATATATATATATTTTAATTATATTAATTAATTATTATTATTATTTTTTAATAATGATAAATAGATAAAAAAATAAAAAAATTAATCACTTTAATTATTTAAGAATAAAAAAATAATATATATGAATAATTTACGATAATCAATAATTAAATAAAATAAAAAAATAACTAAAATAAAAACATATATAAATTAAATAAATAATTTAAAAACAAATTTATTTATTTTTTAAATAGAAAAAGGGAGAGCACGCATGAAGCCCACGTGCCCCACCCTTGTCCCCCCCGCTTTCATAACCTAACCCTACACCTCCCTCTTTCATACTAATGGCGCAACGAAAAGTTGTTCGGAGTGGTTGTGGGAGGTCTGGACCTGATGGCTTTGGCCCTGGCCTGCGGACATACATGGAGCCATCGCTTTTATGTAGAGTTCGATGTGGTCTAAGATGAAATTTGAGGATGCATCGTGCAATGTTTTGTGAGCTCCTTCCTATGGGATTGTTCCTAGATTCTCCTTGGTGGATTTGTGCGAGCTCGGTCTGGTGTGTTGGCTTATGTGTGCCTTGTTGTTGCTACATGTTGGCTTGCTGGTTTGGCACTGGCACTTGGGCGCATGCTGGTATATTGTTCCTCTACGCATTGAAAAATTTGAGCTACCCCTCGTGGGCTCCTCCCTTGGTCGTGGCATAGCTCTTGACTCGTTGTGCAGAAAGGCCTCCTTGCGGGCTCTTCCTATATGTGTCTTGGCGCTAGTCTTTGTGTGTGCTACGCTTGGGGTAATGATGCAGCTAGTGAGGCAAAACCGAGACGCATGGTGCATGGCCTCTTGGTCAGGTTCTCTCCTCTATGTGTCTTGTGACTTGACGCTCAAAACTTTGTTTTCTGCTACCTTGTGCACATGACTTTGTGGTGTTTTTCTTTTTTTCTAAGCTCTCTATTTTCTTGGCTCGTGTCTGTTTTTTTTTTTTGGCTCAAGTATTGAAGAAGAAGAGCAATCAAAGGAGAACAATAAAACCCTCAAAATCCCATTCATTGGCAACAAGGTAAGATTCTCAAAGACCTAAGCTCAAACCCTAATTCTGTATGATAAGAGTTGCTTTATGTTTTGTTTTCCCCACGACGATTAGATCTCGTGACCATGCTCCTGGCAAATGTAATTCGTCCCTTAATTGTAATTGTAGGGTTTGTATTTGTTTTGATACCCTAGACCAATTAAAATAGGCCTTGGATGTAGATGTTGTTCTTTCTGTAGCCCCATTTAGGTAGCACCGGTCTTTCTGTTGTGGCTAATATGTACAATCTACTTATGCATTGATTTCTTGAAGGAAGAGGAAGCAAGGGGAAATTTTCTTTGTGAAGTTCACCATCTACAACTATATCTGGCCATATATATGGAAAATACTGTCACCATCTTGTTGACTGTATTTCAGTTGTATTTTGTCTGCATTTTAGGCAATTTTGGTAATGTTTCATGCATAGTCAGTCATATTTTGGATGTATACTTTTTTATATTCTTTGTATTTTTTTATTTTTTTAATATGGGTTTATTCAGTATAATATATGTATGTGTATCTATACGTGTATATGGTTTGGTAACTCTGGTATTGAAATGTTGACTGTCTGCACATTTTCCCTATTTACAGAAAAATATTATTCCTTCGCATAGCTTGAGAAGAGATGGGACCTCTCTTTGGACAAGGGAATTGTAATAAAGTATATGATAGCTTGTTTTGTTTGATATCGCTGATTTATTTTGTTTTAATTCATTTTGGGTTGGGACTTTGTTTGTTTCTTTTGAGTTGGGACTAGATATTTATTTTCTTGTTGGGATTGTTCTTGCTATTTTGTTGATTATATTTCCTAGATATGTTATTTTTTCTTTAAAGGCTTCGTAAAATCTCCCTGAGATTGGTGGGAAGAGTGCTTATTTATTATACAAATTATTTCAATATATATATCTATTAATATATATTTTTACTCTATTCTTATTTTTTTTTAACTGTTCATTATATAAAAAACAAATCACTCTGTACAGGTGAGGCTTCTTACATGTTTGAAGCTTTTACAGGCAAGGCTTCTTACAGGTCTGAAGGTGAACATGCCTCCATCAATCTTACAACAGTTTCTAAGGTTTTTTGGTTTATTTCTGGGTCGATTCTAAGTAGGTGGGTAGGCCCTTCACCCCAAATTTTAAACCAGGGCTCTGATACCAAGTGTAGGGACCTAAATTAATTAAGCCTAAAAAAATTCATAAATTTAAACAGATAAGATTACTTCGACACATAAACAATAAGTAATTTCTTTCATTCAGCATATAAGCAGCAGAAATTTGAACTTATGAACAACAATCTAATAAATTACATAACAACCACATAACCCAACAAATTCATAAATAAAAATACCTTTGCCTGATGCTAAATTCCCGCTTATCTGGTTTTCCTCCCTGCTGCTCTGTCCAAGCTCTGCCTGATGCTCTGACCAAACCCTGCCCAAAAATGACTAACCACCTAGCCAGCTAGGAGCAACCTATCCATCTCCCTAGATCGAGGATTCTATGAGGATTCCTGGCCCCTGAGCCCAAAACTCCCAGTAACCTGGTGCCCCATACAATAGTTCACTCAAACTCCAGACCAGAAAATATCCAAAACAGGAAATACAGTCCTCCCCTCAAACTATTGCTTCCTCCCCAAATTTTCATAATCATCTCCCGTAAGCCTATGCCCAGTCATATATCCCCCTCATTCACCACCTCCTCCTTCATTTAATGCCACCCACCTTATCCCTCCATTTACTACCTTATCCCTCCATTCAACACCATATCCTCTGTCATATGTAAAGTTTCATAATGATTAAATTAAAGTTATTAAGACCTTTAATTCTTTATCGAAATCATTGAATGTGTTAAGTAATCAATTAATTAATTAATCAACATTTATTAAACAATAAATAAATAAATAATATTATTAATAGTTAATCATTACTTAACTAATACACATTAAGACAATTAATTATTTAATTAGCTATACTTAATAAACCCTATGTAACTATTTAACTAGGGTTGTTACAAAAATGAGTACACATTAAGATATTAGACAACATGGGTTTTATGCATAATATAGCCATTTAGGCAACACATGTGAAAATTTATCGAAAAATGCAAAACAATGTATGTATGGCATGTCTTCAAAACAATTTTTTATGTCATTTCTAGAAATTCTGTAGCACTGATTCCACCTCCATACTTTGAATCATTCCATCACTTGTGGATGAATTGGAGCATGTGGGTTTTTTTAAGAATGATGTTTTTATGCTTCTACAATATTCAAACAAATCCATCATCCATTAGCTAAGGCATGGAGATTATGTCAATTCCATGGTCAACATATTCCACATGATCAAGTAACAACCTGATTTTATCATCATTCACTTCAGGTGGAGGCTCCACATCACCCATTATGATTATGTAGTTAAACCAACCCGTTCTTTTGATGCCAATCTAGAAAGGTGCAACCCCTTATGTATTAACTAAGTGAAACTCCAACGACGTGATGGTTGTTAAAAACACTTGTTAGGGGACAAACATATGGTTCTAAGACTTTTTTTTTTTAATCTAAAGGCTATAATCATAAATAGGAGAGATACTAGCCTTGTAAAGATGTTGTTGGTTGGTTGGTTGATCATTATTTTGGTTGGAACCATTGTTGCACAAGCATTGTAATATTCCTCTATAATCTCATATTTGGATGTTGAAATAAAGGAAGCTTTTTTTGTAGATTTCCATCAATGGACTGTAGTTTTCTTGCAAGGTGTGATAGAAGAGCCAACCGCCCTCTCTCTAGTATACACTGCATATTTTTTTTTATTTCTGTAGGTTTAATTATTATTTTCATTTCTTACATTTTGTTTTGTAGTTAAGTGTGTTATTATTCCATTTCACATCTTTGATTGCTTTCTTAAAATCACTATTTAATTTTTTCCTTTACTCTCATTCAATTATTCTTTTTATTTCCATTATGAAGAAGAAGTTTGCAAAAATAAATTTGATAGAGTGCATGTTTGATTTATTACCAACAATCTTGATGTTGTTAGCCCAGAATTCCTAAGAAGCAATAAGGTCACGGGACTAGAACTTACAACTACAAGATTTAATGGGTCTGGTTTGATATTGCAATTTCTATTTCTTCAATATTACAGTTTGATAAAGCGACATGAATTAGTTGAGTTATCATGTAAGTTAACTGGATCATTCAACATCTGAACAAAAGGAATGCAATTGGTTAATTAAAGTGTTGATTAAGGTTGGTTTTCGTTGATGTCAACCATTGAAGAAAACACAGTAGCACAAAGGTTTGGGTAATGGACCCAAGTTTGTTTGATGAAAAGATGACTCATTATTATCGTGTCATGGTTGATAAGAAGTACAGATGGATGAAATCCAAAGTGGTACCCTTATGGTGAAAGCCCTCACAGGAAGACACTTTATGGATTGAGTTATCCTAGAAGTATGGTTAGAGAACCCATTCTTAATTGTGGAATAATGAGATAAAGGACAGTGAATTTGTCAGTGAAACTATCCTAGATGCATAGTTCTTGTCATGCCATTTCCGGTGGAACGTCACATAACTCCTCACGGTTAGAGAGTTATGACCATATGAAATTGGACAACCCTCATGAGTCATATAGAAGCCACTAAGAGTCAAAGTGTCTTGCAAAAGAAATTATTTTAAATGGAGAAACCCCAAAATAAGGAAAGTGTAAGGCTACATGAAGATATAAATAAGAGGCAAAGCTCACTCATTAAGGATACACTTGTACATATTGTATATCTATTTTATTTTGTAAATCTTATTGTAAATACTTGTGGATACATCTGAAGTGGAGAACGTCTGAGGTAGCATGAAGGGTTGACGACGGAATTCTTGGAATTACAGTGAATACAAAAAACCCTATTTTCTGAGTCGTACGCAGGTTGTTTGTGTATAGGGTGAGTACATGTATGCGGGTTGTCTATGAATAGGGTGCATACATACACAGGTTGGTTGTTTATAGGGTGATTGCATGTACGTAGGATGTCTGTGTATAGGGTGTGTGCGTACACAGGCTGGTTGTGTATAGGGTGTGTATGTACGCGGGCTGGTTGTGTATAGTGTGAGTACATGTTGATAAAGCCATGTAAACTTGAGAAGATGAATATGCAGAGGTTCTAGATTCTAAGATCAAGCTCCCAGGAAGGTCTAAAGTGCTCAGATAAATAATATCCATCCATTGGTTCAAAATGTATGTCTTATTTCTATGCATAGTTGGATTTTGATGTATGCATGAGGAATGGAAGTGGAGATTAGAGGATTCTCCCTAGAGAGACTAGTGGCTACATGGGATTTTCTGTATAAGTCAGATCTACAGAAATATAGTGCTGGTATGTTCATCATTGATACTTCTTGTGAGGCACATCTTGTATTTCTTTGCATATGGATAAGGGTTTTTATGGTACATGGTTGATATCTTGTATTTGTGTAGTAGTTGATATATTAAGAGGCTGAATGTTAGAAAGGGTTTGATGACTAATATCATGTGAGGGATATTATACTTGTTCATGATTACACACACCTATGTGGCACATGAATAGAGAGAGACATATTTTCCTTGAGTAAAGGTTATGTATGAGGATGCATGCATAGGGTACAGTTACATTCTAGATATAGTGAAATGTTACAGATCTATGTGAAAGAAGTAATAGAGGGTTAGAAGTTTTCAAGAAAAAGGAAACCCTATTTTTCAGAAGGCATACACGGGTTGCATAACAGATAGGGAGTGTACATACACGAGATGTAGTGCTACAGGTCACGTACCTGTTGTATTTTTGTAGATACATGTTCATTTTAGGTACATATTGATTACAGGGAAGTTATACAGATTGGATACAGGTCAGTGCTACAGGTTGATACAATTTTACAGTAGTATATCTCACAGTGATAGGCTGTTAGTGGTTCCATCATTCTACTTATACTTCAGGGCGGTTGGACGGGGTAAGGACAGGTGGTTGTAGCCACCTTCATATTGTAACAGGAGAACATAGGGGGTTGCAACCTCATTCTGGTTGTAGGTAGAGAATTGGGGAGTTGGATATTTTCTTAGGTTGTAGCCTGAGAAACTAGAGGGTTGGAGCCTCCTTCTAGTTGCAACTGGAAAACAAAGGAAGTTGGTGCTTCCAATGAATTTAATTCTTCAAGACATATAAGAAAAAACATTATGTGGTTTTCTCCCGCTTTGGGTTTCCACGTAAAACACCGGTGTATTGTGTATGTGTGTGATTGTTCATTTCTTATTGCTCATTATTGGATAATAATTCTACATTGAAATAACACTTGGATTATTTGGTTAAAAAGGAATATAATTGCACTATTATTGATTCACCCCCCCTCTCAGTGATCCAACAATTGGTATAAGAGAGGGTTCCTTGAGAAATCAGTGTAACCACTGAAAGGTAGATCATGGAGAGAAACAACTTGAATAAAAATGGAATACCAGAGTTTGATGGACAAAAGTATGCTTTTTGGAGAATAAGGATGAAGTCATATATACATGCATAGGGATTTGAAATTTGGCAATCAATTGTAGATGGATACACAACACCAACAGTTCCACCAACAAATGACAAAGCAACGAAACTTGGTCAGAATAATTCCAAAGCCACAAATGCACTTTTGAATGGTCTTAGTGAAACAATATTCACCAAAGTTTCACATTGTAAATCCGCTAAAGAGATTTGGGACAAGATTTGAAATATTTATGAAGGATATACAAAAGTCAAAAAAGAAAAGCTTCAAACTTACAGAGGTTAGTTCAAATAATTAAAAAAGAAGGAAGATGAGAATATTGTAGCCTACTTCTTACGAGTCGATGAAACAGTGAATGCAATCATAGGGTTGAGAGAAGAAATCGAAGAATCTGTAATTGTTCAAAAGGTACTAAGATCTATTCCTATGATATTTAACCCTAAGATATCATCAATAGAAGAAAGATCAAATCTAAACTCAATAAGCATGGATGAACTTCATGGAATCTTCACAGCATACAAAATGAGAACTGAACAAGAAAATCCAGATGTAAAAGAAGCAGACTTCAAAGCATCCAAAATATCAAAGAAAAAGAAAAAGAAACAAGAAGAATATAACAACAACAGTGACGCCTCATAATATGATGAAGAAGTGGCCAACTTCATCAAAAAACTAAACAAGGGAACCAACGGTAGGTATAGAGGGAAGATTCCTTTAATTTGTTTCAATTGTGATGATATTGGTCATTTTTGTAACAAATGTCCTCATAAGAAAAAGAGAAATGATGAAGGTTACTCAAAAGGGAAAAAAACATATAAAGACAAAGGAACTAAAAATAAAGTTTTGAAGAAATGCTTATACACCAAAGAAGACATCTCATCATCAGATGAAGATGAAGTCAATGACAGTGAGACAGGAAGAGTTTTATTCATGGTAGTAGAAGACTCTGATAAAGATGACTCTGAAGAAGAATATGAAGAATCCAAAAAAGAATATGAAGAAGTCGAAGAAAAAATTGAAGAGACGGAAGTTGACTTTCGAGAAGAATTAATTTGTGCCATAGAAGCTATCATAAGAGAAAAGAAGAAAAACAAGAAACTACAAGAAAAACTAGACAAGAAAGAAGACACTCAAGAACTAGAACAAATGATCAATTGAAGGTTAAAATAGAAGAAGATAAAATAATTGAAGAAGAACTCAAAGAACAACTAGAAGAAAAGGACATGATCATTGGAAACTTGGAAGCAGAAATTGTCACATTAAGAAAGGATATTCAAAAGAAAAATATGCATAATAGCTCAAAAGTTTTGGATGACATTATTACCAGTCAAAAATTTCATTTTGACAAGACCAGACTTGGATACAATCATACAGAAAAAGTATCAAGCTCCAAAACAATAGAGCAATAAACATATCCAAAAAGGTATGCATAAAAAATCAAAGGGGATAGACGGATATACAAGGAAGATTATAGGGACACTCCTCCACCGAGAAGATTCAGATTTCAAAATCAACAAACAAAAGATAGGCCTCAAGAAGAAGAAGAATTCATAAGATCACCTCCTTTCAGAAGATCCTCATATCCTAGGTATCAAACTATATTTTTTTGTTTATGTTATGCATGTAATAATTTTGGACACAAAGATGTAAATTGCAGAGCTAACAACAAGAACAATAACAAATTTGAAAGTCATACACAAAGGGGTTATTCAAGAAGGCCTAGTGAAACACATAGAAGAAGTTACAATAGGGTTGAATCTTTGAGCACTAAAGTGGAATGTTACAAATGTAACAATTTTGGACACATAGACAAAGAGTGCAGAATGGCAGTCCCTCCTAAAGAACCTCAACAAAATAAAAATAGTCATAGACAGGAACCTCAGAAAAATACATGGATAAGAAAGCAAGATCAGTATAGCAATGAATAATGCACAATTTCTCTACAAGATAAGCAGAAGAAACATGGTTGGTATGTTGACAGTGGGTGTTCAAAACACATGATAGATGATAGAGATAAGTTTCTTACATTACAAAAGGAAAGATATGGATCAGTCTCCTTCAAAAATGATGATTCAGACAAAATCATTGGAAAAGACACAGTCTAAATTGGGAACAAGAATGAAAAGGCATAAAATGTTCTACTAGTAAAAGATATGAAACATAATCTTCTAAGTGTGAGTCAAATGTGCGAACAAGGTCATAAATTCAGTTTCAATTCACAAAAGTGTGAGATAAGAAAAGAAGGTTCAGGGAAATTGATTGCTACAACTGCAAGAACTTCAAGCAACATATATGTGTTAAGTGAAATTGGAAACGAAAAGTGTTGTCTAGGAAAGGAAGATGAATGTTGGCTATGGCATAGAAGAGTGGGTCACATACATTTTGATAACCTTGTCAAAGTCAGCAAAAGAGAAGCAGTCAGAGAAATGCCCCATATCACGAAACCAACCAATACTTTATGCAAACATTGTCAACAAGGAAAGAAAAGATCAGGTTCAAATCAAAGGAATATTCAACGACAAGACCACTGGATTTGCGCATATTGATCTAATTGGAACAACTACAAAAAATGGCTTAAAATGTGAGAAATAATTTATGTTATTAGTTGATGATTTTACAAGAATGAATGCAGTTTTCTTTCTCAAGAATAAGTCAGAAGCTTTTGAAAAATTCAAGATCTACAAGGAAATGGTTGAAAATGAAATGTATTCAAAAATCAAATGCTTGAGATCTGATAATGGAGGAGAGTTCACCTCAAGGGAATTTATGGACTACTGCAACAATCATGGAATAAAAAGACAATTCTCCATTGCTAGGACACCTCAACAAAATGGAGTTGTTGAAAGAATGAACAGGACAGTACAAGAAATGGCTCGAACAATGCTAATGGATTAAAAATTGATAAATATTTTTTGGACACAGGAAGTGCATACAATAGCTCACATTCAAAATAGAGTAATGCTCAGAAACAACACCGACAAAACTCCTTACGAGCTATGGAAAGAAAGACCAACAAATGTGAAGCACTTTGTAGTTTTTGGAAGCAAATGCTATATCAAAAGAGAAGATGGCAGAATGGGAAAGTTTGACTCTCGTGTGGACAAAGGATTACTTGTTGGTTACTCAAGTACAATGAAAGCATACAAGAATTACAATCTAAGATTGAACAAAGTTGTGGAAATCATCAACGTGACAATTGATGAAACAGGCAGACCAGAATCAAAGGAAGAAGAAAATAAATCAATGAAACATCCCTTAGAAGAAGAAGAAGAAGATGAAAAAGAATTAGAAGAGGAATATGAAGAGAATCCAACAGAAGCAGAAGAGCAAGTGTTCAACAAGTGTCTCCAAAAACACCAAGTAAACGAGTACAAAAGAATCATCCTTTAGATCAGATTATCAAAAACAAAGATGCAACAGTTGAGACTAGAAGAAGAATCTATTCACCAGAACAAACACACCTAGCACTCTTATCTACAATTGAACCAAACTGTTTTGAAAAAGACAACAAGGATGAATTTTGAAATAAGGCCATGGATGAAGAATTGGATCAAATAGAGAAAAATCACACTTGGGAATTGGTTCCAAGACCAAAGAATAAGAATGTGATTGGCACAAAATGGGTCTTCAGGAATAAATTAAATGAAGATGGACAAGTTACAAGGAACAAAGCTAGATTGGTATTTAAAGGATATGCACAGATTGACAGAATCAACTTTGAAGAGACATTTGGCCCAGTTGGCAGAATGTAAGAAATCTGTTTTCCTTTAGCTTATGCATGCTCCAAAAATGTTAAAGTATATCAGATGGACGTAAAATCATCTTTTTTGAATGGGGAACTTGAAGAAGAAGTCTACATTGAACAACCAGAAGGATTTCAGTTGTCAGAGAACATAGATCATGTGTGTAAATTAAAGAAGGCCTTGTATGATCTAAAACAGGCTCCTAGAGCATGGTACTCTAGAGTGGATAAGTATCTGTGGCAGGCAGGGTTTAGAAAAGGAAGTGTAGATAACTACCTCTACATCAAGGTAAGTCAATGTAATCTTTTATTAGTTGAAGTTTATGTTGATGATATTATTTTTGGTAGTGATGATGACAGGTTAAGCCAGAAATTTACAAAATATATGCAGAATGAATTTGAAATGTCGTTACTTGGAGAACTATCCTTCTTTCTAGGACTTTAGATATGTCAAAGTAACCAAGGAATTTTTATTTCTCAAACCAAGTGTATCAGAGAAATCCTAAAGAGGTTCGGAATGGAATATTGCAAACCAATTATCAGTCCCATGCAAACCAGTTGCAAATTGAGCAAAGCTGATGATTCGAAGTCTACAAATCAAAGGCAATGCAGGTTAATGATTGGCAACCTACTATATGTGATAGCATCCAGACCAGATGTAATGTAGGTAGTTGGAAAGATGGCATGATTTCAAGCACCACCAAAGGAATCACATGTATTAGCAGTGAAGAGAATTTTCAGATATCTCATAGGAACATAAGAGTTTTGATTATGGTATCCAAAAGGAAAGGATCTATCACTTATTTCCTACATAGATGCAGATTGGGCAGGTTGTATTGATGATCGATGAAGCACTAGTGGAGAAGAGTTCTGCTTAGGTGAGTGTTTAGTATAGTGGCTAAAAAATAAACAATCATCAATATCTTTATCTACAGTCGAGGAAGAGTATATTGTAGCAACATCATGTTGTACATAGGTTCTTTGGATCAAACAAACTCTAACAGATATACAGGTTGAGTATGATGAGCCCATTCCAATATATTGTGATAATACAAGTGCCATCAATATCTCAAAGAACCCGATGATGCACTTCAAGATGAAGAACATTCCAATCAAGTATCACTTTCTACGGGAGCAGGTTGCAGAAAAGAACATCAAAGTTGAGTATGTGGGAACAAAAGAACAAGTGGCAGACATCTTTACAAAACCACTTCCATGGGAAGCCTTGGAATATCTTCGCCAGAGACTTGGAGTTATTTCTACTCCAAAATGAATGCCTTTTTAATTCTTATCTTATATGTCTTAGATGTACACAAAGAAGCACCATAGGAGGAAAGTTCAGTCAAGGGGAGTAGCCCCGGATGGAAATATACCTTTTCCATTGATGACAAAGAGAGAGAGATTTATTAGATGCAAAGGACAGAGGCATGGTTCCACCGGGAGAAGATTTATCAGATGCAGAGGACAGAGGGCTGAGACATGGTTCTAGGGGGAGCATGAGTGATATGATTTCAATATTGCATCAGAGTGTTGTCATCAATGCCAAAGGGGGAGATTGTTGATTAAGGTTGGTTTTCATTGATGTCAACCCTTGGAGAAATCCTGGTAGCATAAAGGTTTGGGTAATGGACCCAAGTTTGTTTGATGTAAATATGACTCATTATTGTCTTGTCATGGTTGATAAGAAGTACAGATGGATGAACTCCAAAGTGGTTCCCTTATGGTGAAAGCCCTCACGGGAAGACGCTTTATGGATTGAGTTATCCTAGAAGTATGGTTAGAGAACCCATGCTTAGTTATGGAATAATGAGATGAAGGAAAGTTATTTTTTTGGTGAAACTATCCTATATGCATAGTTCTTGTCATACCATTTCCAGTGGTATGTGGAACGTCACATAACTCCTCACGGTTAGAGAGTTATGACCATATGAAATTGGAGAACCCTCATGAGTCTTATAGAAGCCCCCAAGAGTCATAGTGTCTTGCAAAAGAAATTATTTTAAATGGAGAAGCCCTAAAATAAGGAAAGTGTAAGGCTACATGAATATATAAATAAGAGGAAAATCTCACTCATTAAGGACACACTTGTACATATTGTATATATATTTTCTTGTGTAAATCTTATTGTAAATACTTGTGGATACATCTTAAGTGGCGACGGTATGAGGTAGCACGAAGGGTTGATGGTGAAATTCTCAGAATTACAACGATTACAAAAAACCCTATTTTACAAGGCATACATGGGCTGTTTTTGTATAGGGTGAGTACATGTATGCGGGCTGTCTGTGAATAGGGTGCGTACATACGCGGGCTAGCTGTGTATAGGGTGAGTACATGTACGCAAGTTGTATGTGTATAGGGTGTGTACATACGCGGGCTGAGTGTGTATAGGGTGAGTACATGTTGATAAAGCCATGGAAACTTGAGAATATGAAGATGCAAAGGTTCTATATTCTGAGATCAAGCTCCCAGGAAGGTATAAAGTGCTAAGATACATCAAATCCATCCATTGGTTCAAAAGGTATGTCTTGTTTCTATGAATAACTAGATTTTGATGTATGCATGAGGAATGGCAATGGAGATTTTAGGATTCTCCCTAGAGAGACTAGTGGCTACATGGGATTTTTGTATAAGTCAGATCTACATAAATACAGTGTTGGTATGTTCATCATTGATACTTCTTGTGAGGCACATCTTGTATTTCTTGGCATATGGATAAGGGTTTTTATGGTACATGGTTGAGAGATTGTATTTGTTTAGTAGTTGATGTATTGAGAGGATAAATATCAGAAAGGGTTTGATGACTAATATCATGTAAGGGATATTATACTTGTTCATGATTACACACACCTATGTGGCGCATGACTAGAGAGAGGAATATTTTCCTTGAGTAAAGGTTATGTATGAGGATGCATGCACCGGGTACATTTACAGTCTTGATACAGTGACAAGTTACATATCTATGTGAAAGAAGTAACAAAGGGTTAGAAGTTTTCAAGAAAAAGGAAACCCTAGTTTTCAGAAGGCATATGCGGGCTGCATAAAATATAGGGAGCGTACATACATGGGATACAATGCTACAGGTCCCGTACTAGCTATATTTTTGTAGATACATGTTAATTTCAGGTACAGATTCATTATAGGGAAGTTGTAGAGATTGGATACAGGTCAGTGGTACAGGTTGATACAGTTGTACAACAGTGTATCTCACAGTGACATGTTGTCAATGGTTCCATCATTCTACTTATACTTCAGGGCAGTTGGACGGGTCAAGGATAGGTGGTTGTAGACACCTTCCAATTGTAGATGGACAACATAGGGGTTGCAGCCTCCTTCTGGTTGTAACTAGAGACTTGGGGAGTTGGATCTTCCCTCAGGTTGTAGTCGAAGAAACTAGGGGGTTGGAGCCTCCTTCCAGTTGCAGCTGGAAAACAAAGGAAGTTGGTGCTTCCAATGAATGTGATTCTTCAAGACATATAAGAAAAATAATTCTGTGGTTTTCTCCTGCTTTAGGTTTCCACGTAAAACACTAGTGTACTGTGTATGTGTGTTGATTGTTCATTTATTATTTCTCATTATTAGATAATAATTCTACATTGACATAACACTTGGATTATTTGGTTAAAAAGGACTATAACTGCGCTATTACTTATTCACCCCCCTCTTAGTAATCCAACATAAAGAACATATCATATGCAGATTTTAACCTTGTACAATATTTACTACAAATAGGTTTTTCAATAAAAGAACATAAAAGATACAATGGCAAATACAAACATTTCACTGAGATGTTTCCCCTGGAAACCCAAACTAGGAAAACCAACATATTCTATATTCATTCAAAGTGATACATTATTTACAATACAATATACATATAAGATCGAACGACATCCAAAACTCTAACCCAATCACCTAGATTAGTCAACAACTCTAATTCCTTAACCAAAAATAGAAAACCATCGGAAAAAACCATGTGCCGAAAAACTGGTCAACAATGGACACAAAAATCGAGGCAACATGAAAAATGAAGCAAAAATGCAACATGTTTCCCAAGAAAAAAAAACATTCTTAGGGGCGCTTCCCCTGAACCCTTGCGTGGGGGGATTTCTCATCTAGATTTTATGAGAAGAATGAAATGAATACAGGTTATTAACAGGTGCTTAACACAAAATAACAGAGATACATTAAAACTAGTTTTCTATTCAATAATGAAATAAGCTGAAACTGTAAAATGCAGCGGAAACAAGCTTGTTGGAATGGTGGTGGCTTATCTCTGAGAAGAGATGCGACGGAAATGCGCATTCCCAAGAAGAAGGTTACAATGAGGAACTGAAGGCCTTTTACAATAAGAAAGAATGCCAAAAACCCTAGACATCCAAAAACCTAACCCTAGGAGATGAAGCGCCAAAAGTCATGTGGGCCCCGTTTGGGTAAGTTAGTACATCAACTTCTCAGGGTCGTAACTTTTGCATACAATCTCCGTTTTAGGCGTGTGATAGCCCGTTGGAAAGGTATCATCGAGGAGATTTATTTTGGGGGATCAATGATGCCTTTGTATATTATTGAGGATATCGTTACCGAAAAACATTCATTTAGGCCCTCAAAATGGCCCTGGAAGTTAAAACTGCTAAAAATAGTAAATTGCCAAAAATGTCAGAAAACTATTTTGAGCCAGCTGGAAAAGGTGGGTGGCCATAGATATCCATATGGATCAATCCTCCCTCCTTAGGAATCAATGGTATCCATTGCGTTGAGGTCCCCCATTAGATGAGGAAATTTCTGCTGAATTTGGCCTCGGGTGAGCCACTTGCCTTGGTGCAGGAGCTACCCTGCCTTGACAACTCGATAAAGATGGATCCTTTGTTGTCAAGTGCCCTTGATCTGTCTATCCACAATATGATCATTGGATGCCTATTGTATGCAGTCAGGGTTGAGCTCTGTTGGTGTCAGCTATTCTGCTACTTCTGAGGTGTCCAATAATGGTGGGAAATAAGGGCGAAGGAGATCCACGTTGAACACTGGGTGCAGGCCAAAGAAAGGAGGAATGTTGAGCTCAAAAGAATTATCCCCCATAGGCTTGTTGATAGTGTACAATCCATAAAGGAGTGGGAAAATCTTCTGATGGGGTCCTCTAAGACATTCTTTCTACAAGTGCAACCAAACTTTGTCGCCCACCTGAAACTTACGTGGCACCCGATGTTGATCATGGAGTTGTTTGTACTTGTCATTGGACTTCTGTAGGATATCCTGAACCTATTGGTGGATGTGCTGGATCCACTCAATGAACCGGGTGGATTTTTCAGCTTCAGTTGGAGCAGGAGATGAGTTAGTCAAGGTGACCGCAAGGGGAAGTGCAACATCTATGGGACCCAATGGTTGGAATCACAACCCCACTTGAAAGGGGTTGTGTCCACTTGAGCTATGCAAGGATCAGTTGTAGCTATGTTGGACATAGGGAAGGCTCTCATCCCATGTGCGAGGGTTATTTGAATTATACATGCAAAGGATATGCACAATCGTTCGATTTACAACCTCGGTTTGGCCATCTGTCTGGGGGTGGAAGGCCGTGTATTTGGTGAGCTTGGTGTATAGCAGTGACTAGAGGCTTGACCAGAATGTGATGAGAAATCGACTATCCCAATCTGAGACAATGGTTTGTGAGATTCCAAAATGTACACAGACTCGTTCAAAGAAGAGCTTGGCAGTGGTCTCCACTGTGATGCTCTTCTTACAGGCAACCATAATCGCCATCTTAGAAAAGTGATCAAAAACCAAAAAAACACAGTCATTTCCCCACTTGGTGGATGGGAGGCCCGACATGTAGTCCATTGAGATGGATTCCCATGGCCTGTCAGGAGTAGGAAGAGGGGTGTACAGGCCCTGTTTCTTAGAGGTCAGTTTGGAAATAGGGCAGGAAGTGCAGAACCTGATATACTTGCCGACCTCCTGTCAAAGTTTCAGCCAGTAGAAATGTTTTTGTAGCATCACCACCATATTTTCAATGACGAAGTGCCTTTCCACTCGACTGTATTGGGCTTCCCAGATCAGCTTCACTTGCTCACATGATGGAACACAGATATGGCCCAGACGACACAACAACCCATCTTGAAGATGGAAATTATCGACAACTACATTTGCACCCAACATTTGGTAGGTGGTGGCGAAGTCATGGTTTGTCTCATAGATTTGGGGCCATCCATATCTCTCATGGCCACAAGATTCTAGCACTGTGGTGAGTGCCGCGATTGGCGGTCTGCTGAGGCAATCAACGACGTGATTGGTGCTTCTTGTTTTATACTTGATGTTGAGGTGGAATTGCTGCAAGTATGTGGACCACTTTTGATGGTGGTCATTCTGTAATTTTCCATGTGTTTGCATGAACTGCAGTGGCTTATGATCAATGTGGATGAATTTCTCCTTCCCAAGAATGTAATGTCTCCACTATCGGCATGCTTGCACATTGGATTACATTTCTTTGTCGTAAGTAGGGTACTTACGGACAGTATCTGACAGTGTCTCACTATGATAGGCCACGGTGTGGTCATGCTGAGTGAGAACGACACCCACAACATAGTCTAAAGCATCTGTCTCAATCTCAAAGGGATGTTGTAGGTCTGGAAGTGAAAGTACTGGGGCTGAGCACAAGCACTGCTTCAAATCATCGAACACTTGTTGTTGGGACCGGACCCATGCAAATTTTGCCTTACCACCACCCCTGTTTATTTGACTGAGGACCCATGCAATATGGGAGAAACCCAACATGAACCTATGGTAGAAATTAGCAAGTCCCAAGAAGCTTCGAAGCTCAGTGAGTGTTGTTGGGACTGGCCAGTCACAAATGACTTGGATCTTGGTTGGATCCACATGTACACCATGCTAATCAATGATGTAGCCTAGGTAATGGACCCTGTCCATGCTGAAGGAGAATTTTTCCAGGTTGGCGTATAACTTGTGCTGCCGCAGGGTGTGTAGAACCTGCTAAATATGCTGTAAGTGTTCGGCCCAAGTCTTGCTGTAAATTAGAATGTCATCCAAATACACCACTACAAAATTATTGGTGAATGGTCACAGGATATCGTCGATCATCCTCATGAAAGTGGTTGGAGCATTTGTCAAACCAAAGGGCATGACCAACCATTCAAAAATCCTTTCCTTTTACTTGAAGGCAGTCTTGCATACATCTGTCTGTTCTATCGGGACCTGGTGGTAGCCAGACTTCAGATCAATTTTACTAAAGTATTTTTCCCCCATGAGTTGATCAAGGAGGTCATCGATTCAGGGAATCGGGTACCGGTTTCTGACAGTGATTTTATTTAGAGCCCGGTAACCAATACAGAGTCGCCAGGTTCCATCTTTCTTCTATACCAGCATGATTGGGCTCTCGCAAGGTGATGTGTTGGGGTAGACGTTCCCCTTGTGGAGTAGTTCTTGGATCTGTCTCTTGATCTCCTCATTATATAACAAAGAGCGACGATAGAATGGCCCATTCGGTAGCGGTGCACCGGGGGTCAGATCGATGGGGTTCTTGACTTGGCAGTGCAGAGGTACCCCTGTAGGTGAGGAGAAGATATCTGAGTATTCTTCCATGACCTTATCTACTTGTTTCTGCTGTGTGGAGAGGTCGGTTGTAGAGACCCTGGACGTGGCTGCGATCTTTCTCTTATTTTGAGAGAGAATCATGAATAAGACAAACTTCCCCGTCTGAGAGATGACCTTCCTGCATTGCTTGGCAAAGATCAAGGAAATAACACTAGGTGGGACTGCCTCGGGTATCCTGTACAATTTCTTGTTCAAAGTAATAATAACACTATGAGGCCTAGACTCATATACAGCATGATGTTTCCATAAATAAGGTTGTCCCAAAAGAACATCACAAACTTCGAGAGGAGCAACATCACACAATACCTCATCTTTGAAGGGCTTGATGTCATACGACAGTTGGCACTATTGGCTGACGCGGAGATCGCTTCCTTGGCAGAGCCATCCAATGGTGTAGGGTTGTGGGTGTGGCGTTGTTGGTAGGGCCAACCGTTTGACAACCTTTGCTGAGATGAGGTTCTTATGGCTACTTCTATCAATGATGAAGTGCAACCGGGTGCCTTTTACCCACATTTGTGAATGGAAGAGACACTCTCCTTCTTTTGGCTCATCTGGTTCACCAGGCTGGAGCTTGGTGGTAGCAACGGTGGCACTGGGTTCCGCGTCAATGATCCGTCTTCCCCGTTCTACTTCTGTCTCAGAGTCATAATTTGCATCTGATTCAGAGGCTTTCACTTCGGCCACCAATGACTGCTTTGAGTGACAGTCAGCAGTGTTATGCCAAGGGCTCTTATGGAAGTCGCACCACTTCCTGGTATCTTTCTTTGTCTTTTCGGTGTCCTTCTTTTCTTGCGGCTTGTACTGGTTGTCCTGATACTTTCCATATTTTCTCTGTCCTTTGTTTGGTGGGTTGGGGCCACCCTTTCCTGGCTTTTTTTGTGAGGGGTTCCCAGGCCCAAATTGTCGTGTCTTTTGTTTGATCTTCTACTCTATTTTGACGGCATATCGGTAAGCCTCACCCAAGGATGAGATGTCCATAAATTCCATTTCAGTTTGGATGTATCTATCCAGAGCACCACGATACTTGAGCACCAGAGGTCGCTCGGAATCTTAGATACCCAACTTGGTGCGCAAGGTATGGAAGATATTTATGAAATCTGGCATTGCTTGGTCTCTTTCTTGTCGCAGCGAGGTCCATTTGGTATACAGGTCGTCATAACTTCTGATAGGGTAGTATTGTTCCTTAATAACATCCCTGAAGGATTCCCAGGTGGCCGTGATTAAAAATAATGAGGTTTCCTCTGTTTCCTTTTGCTCATAGAAAGTTTCCCACCAATCTTTGACATGGGGAATGACTTTGAGGAGCGCAAAAGTAATCTTTTCTCTATTCAAAAATTTATGAACAAAAAAATACCCTTCTAGTAGATTCAACCACTTGTATATAGCATCTACGTCTATATGACCTTCGAATATAGGAATATCAAAGTTTATTTGTACTTTGAAGGGGGTGACACCTCTGTTCGAAGAAGATGTGTCACTTGTTGGTAATCGTCAAAGGATTTGCGTGAAACTATCCATCATCTTGTTCCTCTGTTGCGTGAGGGATTCCTCAATCAACAATTTGAAAGGATCTCCTGTCCCATCATCTTTCTTTTCTCCTGCCATGGGAGGTTTCTTGGGCTTGCGAGAGCTTTTGTCCTCAATAGAAACACGCTCGAGACCCAACTCTTTGTACTCTGACCTCGTTGGCGACATGCATTAAGATGACAAGGAGCAGACCGCTCTGATACAACTGATCCATATTTTATGAGAAGAATGAAATGAATACAGGTTATTAATAGGTGCTTAACAAAAAATAACAAAGATACAGTAAAACTGGTTTTCTATTCAATAATGAAATGAGTTGAAACTGTAAAATGCAACGGAAACAAGCTTGCTGGAATGGTGGGGGCTTATCTCTAAGAAGAGATGTGACGAAAATGTGCATTCGCAAGAAGAAGGTTACAATGAGGCTCTGAAGGCATTTTTACAATAAGAAAGAATGCCAAAAACCCTAGACATCCAAAAACCTAACCCTAGAAGATGAAGCACCAAAAGTCATGTGGGCCCCCTTTGGGTGAGTTATTACATCAACTTCCCCGGGTTGTAACTTTTGCATACGATCTCCGTTTTAGGCATGTGATAGCCCGTTGGAAAGGTATCGTCAAGGAGATCCATTTTGGGGGATCAATTATTCCTTTGGATATTAGTGAGGATCTCTATACCGAAAAAACTTCATTTAGGCCCTCAAAATGGCCCCGAAAGTTAAAACTACTAAAAATAGTAAATTGCCAAAAATGTCAGAAAACTATTTTGAGCTAGTTGGAAAAGGTGGGTGGCCACCAATATCCATCTAGATCAATTTCACCCCCCTCCACCCCACAAGGGGGGGCCTAGTGGTGCCCCGTCAAACCCCCTGACGCAACACAAACACTGCTACTCGGGTAAAGAATATAACACATACCCAACATTATCCAACTTGTTGTTTTCTTTGAATACAAGGGGTTACAGGGTTACATAGTCAACATCCAGGGAAGAAATGCCCATTGATCCTCTACACCAAGAGAAATTACTAGTGCTCACAGATTTTGTTAATGAATTTGCAACATTCTTCAAAGTGTCCACCTTCATCAACAACACTTTCTTTTCTTCAACCATGTCTCTCACAATGTGATATTGAATATAATTATGATTTTTCTTTGAATGATAAGCTAGGCTCTTTGTCTGGAAATCTGCACTCTGACTATCACAATCTATCCTTACAGCTTGTTGCACCAACCCAATACCTGAACACAATATTTGTAACCATACTTATTCCTTACTTGCATGAGTGGTTGTCATGTATTCAAATTATGTAGTTGAAAGTGCCACTACAACCTGTCTTTTTCTCATCCAATGTATTTCTCCTCCAAATAGGTTAAACACATACCCACTTGTAGATCTCCTACGATCCAGATATCCATCCTAGTCTACATCCACAAATACATGTATATCCACCACTCTGTCCAATCCTGGTCTTCCTTGCTAGAAAAATTCATAACTAGCAGTGCCACGCAAATACCTGAAAACACTTTTTACTGTTTTCAATGCTCCTTCCTTGGTTTTGACATATACTTGCTCAAAACTCCCACTACATGTGAAATTTTCAGTCTAGTACAAACCATTTTGTACACCAAAATTCCAACTACACTCGCATATGGAACACGAGACATGTCCTCCTCCTCTTCATGTGTCTTGGGACACTGATCCGTAGATAACTTTACACCAACATGAATATGAACCTTGATTGGTTTACATTAATGCATATTAATTCTCTACAATATTGTCTCGACATATTTTCTCTGATTTAACCAAAGTTTCCTCTTTTTGCGATCTCTTTTAGTTTCCATTCCTAAATTGAAATTTGAAGCACAAATATCCTTCATGTCAAATTTAGAGGACAAATGAGTTTTCACATCCTGGATAATCTCCTTGTTGTTTCCTATCAACAACATGTCATCCACATACAAGAACAAATAAATCAAATGATCACCAATTAATTTAAAATATACACAATGATCCTCTTTGCTTCTTGTGAAACCAAGTCCCAACATATAAGTATCAAATTTTTGATACCACATCCTTGGTGATTTTTTTAAATCATATAGGGACTTTTTCATCTTGCATACCAGCTGCTTCTTTCCCTTCACAACAAATCCTTCTAGCTTCTTAATATAGTTTTCTTCTTACATATCCCCATGTAAGAATGTTGTCTTCACATTCATCTGTTCTACCTCAAAATAAAATGCAGCAGCAAAAAATATCATAAATCTTATATAGGTTAACTTGGCAACAAGAGAAAAAATATTACCAAAATCAATTCTCTCAACCTGGGAATAACCCTTTGCTACTAACCAAGCTTTGTATTTTTCCACTTTTCCTTTTGCATTCAACTTCTTTTTAAACACCCATTTGTTTCCAATGGGATTTATTCCAGTTGGCAACTCCATTAGATCCCAAGCCTCATTCTTATCGAAGGATTCCATTTCTTCATGCATGGCCTTTTTCCAGAGAATTCCATCCTCTGAATCTGCTGCCTCTCTCACAGTTCTAGGATCATCATCAGTAATAGACAAAGAAAAATTTGAACGAAAATCTAATGGAGTATAAATTTTCGGTAGCCTTCTTTCTAGAACCAATCTCCTCAATATTGGAGTATGAGGATCTTCTTCTTCTGATTCATGTTCTTCTGTAGAGTTTGATTCATCATCCTTTAAGTCAAACTCTATTTTCTCTGGTTCTTCCTTACTTGGTAGGAATTATTGTTTAAAAACATCCTTCATTTCTCTAAATACCACATCTCGGATATAAAATACCTTATTAATTTCTGGGTTCAAAAGATTATAACATTTGAGGCCATCTTTATATCCAATAAAGATACACTTTTCAGCCTTCTTATCTATCTTACTCATGTTTTTTTTTGGAACATGAACATATGCATCACATACAAATACCTTGAGATGTGTGAGAGACGGTTTCTTACGAGTCCATACATGTTGTGGAGTCTTGTCATCCAACATTGATGAGGGTTATCTGTTGACCAGGTAACATGTAGTACCCATTGCCTCTGCCCATAATTATTTCCCTAACTTGGCACCACTTAACATGCACCTTTCTTTTTCCATCAATGTCATGTTCATCCTTTCTGCAAGTCCATTCTATTGAGGTGTATATAAAGTATTATTCTTCCTTGCTATACCACACTTCTTACATAATTCTTCAAATTCATTCCCACATAACTCTCTGCCATTATTTGTCATCAACACCTTAATTATTTTCTCTGTTTGATTCTCAACAAGATCCTTAAATTCTTTAAGCCTGTCAAAGACTTCAGATTTATTCCTGAGGAAATATATCCTGCTATTCCTAGAGAAGTCATCTATAAAGGAGAAATAGCTGTGACATCCTCCTCGTTAGACAACAACTCTTTAACACGTGCAATTTTTTTTTGTTTTGTTTTGTTTTGTTTAAGGTGTGTGCGTGTGTGTAAAAAGGAATAGACACACTTGAATCTATGTCGCCACCCGACGACTAACAAGATGCAACCACGATGATCACAACAAGAATACATAAGGTGCACAGCAAGTAACTGCAAGCATTAAATGACATACTGTGTTATGTACAGTACGAACACAGATGGAAGAATCCATAGTAGTAGATTTTACTATTTCTGCATAGGAAAGCAGGGTGTTTAATCTTAGTTCTCTGATCCAGAGAGAGAGAATGTCAGATAGGCTCCTGGCCGACTGCTCAGGCAGAAACTAGTAATCTCTGTCAGGAGGTCGCAGTGGTGAGAACTCTGCCTTTAAAGAGACCGAGACTATTGATATGACCTTAGAGGTGTGTCGCAAGAGTGGAAACCCTACCTTTAAAGGGCCCGAGACTCTTGATACGACACTGGATTCTTTACACAAAAATATTCACACACACAGACTTATATACAGAGCGACTAGCTTTATCAAATCAAAGAGTCTGATATCATACAATTGTGAGTTTGGACAATTCCAATTATAGTTCTAACCCTGAAATTAATTAACAATCTCAATACATCCTATATGTTAGATATACCATAAAATTACAATAACATTATCTTAACAACCTCACATCTTATGTTATAATAACCTTGCAACTAAAACATCAATCACCAATCACATTACTCCTTGTATGCTACCAATGCAATGAATTTACAATAACTTTACTATAAAATAAATCAACATTACATTTATATTACCATAACCTTGCCAATGAATTAATAATAAAAAGAAATCATTACCATAGCATTTAACATGAAGCATTACATTACATGATTCTTCCATTGCGCGCAAGTCTCATTCATCAGGCAACATGTCATTCAATTCTTAAATAATCATGCGTGTGAGAATAAGTAAGTTTAGGCCATCATTAGAAATAACTATATAAAAACTAAATATCTAGATCCACCATCTACTACATAAATCCTCAATGCGTAAAAACTAAATCTATGTCAATCATTCACTGCATACTAACCATTGCTCAAGTAGTGATAACTAAAACCATCGGTATTGCATCCATAAGGCCATAAGGTGCCATCTAAAACAACACTAAATATACATCAATAAGCCAGTCGGAACATCGCCAAGTGTCATCCGTCCCCCTCTTTCCTCCAGTAATTATTTTCTTTAAATTTATTAATTGTCTCATTTCCCTCACCCACCTAGAGTTGCTCCTAAATTTACTCCTAGTTGTTCCTAGATTCCCTTACATGTTTTAAATACTTTCCCTAAAATGAAGTTGCTAATTTAGTTCATTTTTAGAAGGTTCTTAATTGTAGATTCCTTACTATGTTGACCTCACTTTTTACCATAAGTTCACCTCTTTCCCTTATCATGTTTCCCCCATTCCTAAGTTTCCTAATTTGTATTATCCCCTTCTTTCCCCTTTTTATTAGAGCCAAAATGGCAGTTGCGCTATTTACTCCTTCCTTTTATTATTAATTTAAAAATCTTTTTATACTTCCACAAGTTAAATAATTTACTTCTTCTTACAATTTAAAAACCACGAATTTTAATTAAATTGTTACTCTCTTATTTTACCCCCCAAAATTTATGAAGACTAAAACTATTACTTAAGTGGTTTTTAGTTTAAAATTTTTATTTTTATTTTTATAGGGTCTTTTCTTAAGGTTAAACAAGATTTTACCCTAGAGAAGTTTTAGACTAAGGACTTAGATTCTGAACTGGGTGACCATTATTTAGGGAAGTTTGTTTAAGAATTTCTCAAGGCGTTAATGTCTTAGGGCCATCTAGGGTTGTTCCTTCATCATCATCAATGCGGCGTGCCCTTCAGGACGCACTACGTGCTCCAAGGGTGCCACTTGCCTCTCGTGTTTCTCTTGCGCAACGTGCCCTTCAGGATGCACCACGTGCTCCAAGGGTGCCACTCGCCAAATTGTGTTTCTTTTGCACGACATGCCCTTTAGGATGCACCACGTGCTCCAAGGGCGCCACTCGCTAACTTGACTGATTGGTAGACATCAATAACCCCTGGAGTCAACACTCTGTCAGGTGAACTTGTGGGAGACTAAGAGTTTCTAAGGAATAAGCCCCCCCCTGCCTTATTCCATGCCCCTTAGAATCATCGTGAGCGACTATCTCAGTCTACCCTCATGGCATTGTGGATCCTCTCGAACTAGGTAATCGTTAACCTACAGTTTGAGCCACGGTGGGAGTGCTTGTAGGTTGTGGTAGGGCTGCTGTCCACACCTCTCCCTCAACCTCTCTGGTAATTGTGTGTGGTCCCTTTACTCCATATGTGAGTCTGGTCGGCAAGTTATCGTCATCCTGCATCATCAACAATCGTGTCAGAAAATGTCCACATCATATCATCAAATCAATGAAATATCACAGTAAATAAATCAACCCAAATAGCACACTCCCTGACTCAATCCGGAGTCCAAGGGGTTCCACCGATGCCTCTGCATCCTCAAGGTCCAAAACCCTACACACTCAATAAAACT
>ML780130.1:316111-327750 GCA_009831015.1 Picea engelmannii | reverse complement strand
GAAGTTGCTAATTTAGTTCATTTTTAGAAGGTTCTTAATTGCAGATTCCTTACTATGTTGACCTCGCTTTTTACCATAAGTTCACCTCTTTCCCTTATCATGTTTCCCCCATTCCTAAGTTTCCTAATTTTTATTATCCCCTTATCCCCTTCTTTCCCCTTTTTATTAGAGCCAAAATGGCAGTTGCGCTATTTAGTCCTTCCTTTTATTATTAATTTAAAAATCTTTTTATACTTCCACAAGTTAAATAATTTATTTCTTCTTACAATTTAAAAACCACGGATTTTAATTAAATTGTTACTCTCTTATTTTACCCCCCAAAATTTATGAAGACTAAAACTATTACTTAAGTGGTTTTTAGTTTAAAATTTTTATTTTTATTTTTATAGGGTCTTTTCTTAAGGTTAAACAAGATTTTACCCTAGAGAAGTTTTAGACTTAGGACTTAGATTCTGAACTGGGCGACCATTATTTAGGGAAGTTTGTTTAAGAATTTATCAAGGCGTTAATGTCTTAGGGCCATCTAGGGTTGTTCCTTCATCATCATCAACGCGACTTGCCCTTCAGGACACACTACGTGCTCCAAGGGTGCCACTTGCCTCTCTTGTTTCTTTTGCGCGACGTGCCCTTCAGGATGCACCACGTGCTCCAAGGGTGCCACTCGCTAACTTGTGTTTCTTTTGCGCGGCGTACCCTTCAGGATGCACCACGTGCTCCAAGGGTGCCACTCGCTAACTTGACTAATTGGTAGACATCAATAATCCCTGGAGTCAACACTCCGCCAGGTGAACTTGTGGGAGACTAAGGGTATCTAAGGAATAATCTCCCCCCCCGCCTTATTTCAAACCCATTAGAATCATCGTGAGCGACTGTCGCAGTCTGCCCTCACGGCATCGTGGATCCTCTCGAACTAGGTAATCATTAACCTACAGTTCGAGCCACGATGGGAGTGCTAGTAGGCTGTGGCAGGGCTGCTGTCTACACCTCTCCCTCAACCTCTCTGGTAATTGTGTGTGGCCCCTTTACTCCATATGTGAGTCTGGTTGGCAAGCTATCGTCAGCCTGCATCATCAACAATCATGTCAGAACATGTCCACATCATATCATCAAATCAATGAAATATCACAGAAAATAAATCAACCCAAATAGCACACTCCCTGACTCAATCCGGAGTCCAAGGGGTTCCATTGATGCCTCTGCATCCTCAAGGTCCAAAACCCTACACACTCACAAAAACCGAGTCAATAGCACCTGTCTATGTCAAAGCAGTAAAACATCATGTCATCTATCATAACACATCATAATCAAGGATAAATGTTTTAACATCATAAAAGTCCAGATCACTTGCAAGCAAGTGTCCTCAAAGAATAAGTTTTCTCAGTGCGCCAGAGCGGGATGTTACAATAGCACATATATTTTCCCAATGATGGGATTGAAATAGGTCAAAAAACATCATTGTGAACTAGTTGTAAAATTCCTTTTTTCCCTCGTTGCACCAGAGAGGAATCTTACTCGATTATACTTCCCATATACAAAATGTTCACATCAATCAAAATCTAGAGAGCAATTAGACATAACTTCAACCATACCTTTACCGTGTAATAGTCAAAGACCCTTCTCTTCAATATGCCCCGGTCTTTGATGCCACATCATAATCTGTTCTCCATAGACTGTAGGAGTTATTTCTTCTTCAAATCAAATATTAGGAACAATGAAACTATTACATCCATCACTAATAGTTCTTCCTTGCAGCTTATACAGAGTTCCAAACCAAACTCTCTTCAACAACGCCACTGCTCCTCGAACCATCCTGCATGTTTCCTTTTCAAATATTATTTTTACCCCTTCTTCATCCATTTTTATTATAGAAATCAAAATTTTGGCCAATCCTTGGATGTGTAGAACACAGGGTGATGTTCTAATCCTTAAATCTATCAGCCTCAACTTGAATTTTCCTTGATCTATGATTCTGGCTGTCGATTAATCACCTAAGAAAACATTACCTCCATCATACCTTTCATATTCACAGAACCACTCTTTGTGGGGAGTCATATGAAAGGATGCACTTGAGTCAACCAACCATGCCTCATGATATTCATGTGTGCTTGAAGAAGCCAAGTACACATCCTCTCCTTCTTCCTTGGAGGTCTTTTCTTTTGTAGAATGAGATTCTTTAGGTCCCTTCTTTTTCTCAACTTTAGATCTACACTAGTTCTTGTAGTTCCCTTCTTTTCCACATCTCCAAAATACCCTTCCAAACTTTCTAGGAGATTTAGATCTACCCTTATACTTAGATCTCCCACTCGAGAACATAGATCTATTTCTTTCCTGGGAGCATCCTCTTACAAATAATGCATCTTTGCTCTGTCCTTCCATATTATTCCATCACATCTCCTCTGACAACAAGGATGAGACCACTTCATCAAAATTCAAGGAAATTGTATTACTACCTATGTCCACAACCAAACTATCCCACAAGTCTGGTAAAGAACATAGTGAACTGATACACTTATCATCATCTGAAATTTTAATCTCAATAGATACTAATTGACTTACCATGGTATTGAAGGCGTTCAAATGCTCTACCACTGAGTATCTAGCTCTCATCCTCGAGTTATATAAATTATTTCTCAGGAATGATTTATTTACTAGGTACTTAAACTGATACAACTTCCCCACTTATCCCATAAATCCACTGAGAGATAATAAAACTTTACATTAAATCATCACCATCAACCAATCATCACATAGAACCTGATAATGCTTTCTGAGACTTCTTCAATTTCTGCAATTATTCAATTCTTGGAGTACTCAAATCCTGTAGATAATGTTACTCAATGTATTCTCCGAAACTCCTCTAATTTTCACTCCTCGAATCCTTCCCAAAAAGAGGTTATAGAAAGAATGTTAGACTTTATTCAATTCTGGTCTGTTCAAAAAACCCAACTTGTACAGTATGCCTCGCGCTCAATATTTTAAATCTGATTCTGAAACATGTAAAAAAGACACTACAGTTTATACTATTTCCAATGGAAGTGGTCCCACTGCATTTGGAGTCTGTATGAAAAAGTTATGACTGTTTTACCCAGAACACCTGTTTATTGACTAGTTTCAGGACTGGTCACAAACCCTATATTCCACAGAGTGTATATCCATAATTATAGAGAATCAAGAGCTGAAATTTTTACCAAAGGTACCTTGATATGTCTTCTCAATACCATAGCGATTTCACCATATGAATCGTTATAGAAAAAAAGTTATAGAAAAAATGGTAAGATGACCTGAAAATAACATACCTTAGAACACATCACCAAAAGACTTCATCCTCCCTTGAAATCCGACCTTCTTTTACTTCTTCTTTCCTGTGAAATTAGACTTGTATCAAATGAAGGTATAATGATATTTATTTATACTATTTATGTCACTTACGTTTAACATTAGGGCCGACCTGATGATGCAGGAGCATCGCCAACTCAGCAAGTATGGAGCCAGCGCATGTGTTTTTAAACACATGACATATAAGCTAGATAAATTTTTGAATTTTCATTAAAGATGAAGCGCCATATCCTTCAAGGAAACATTTATGAAGGAGCGACTGTTGTATTGTATCAGACCTCGAGCCTTACGCTCTTGTCTGAATTAGATACGAGGCATTTATTAGATTTAATGCAGGTAGATAGATGTTTAAGTCTAGATTAGACAGTTTTAGAGTGTGAGAAGGAAAACGGATATAGACACCCTCACTTGTACATTGTAACATAATTCAGAATCATTCATTCAGGAGCAAGAGGAGAGAGAAAGCAGAGAATTTGTGAAGAACACCCATGTATAGATGTTTTTGAATTAATAGAAGAGAGTCTTTGGTTCAATTTCATGGCTGGTGTTGTTTCTCTGTGTATGTTGTTTATGTACTCATGAATGTTTGTTTTCTAGTCATGCATTTGTTTTGAATATGCTATGCTTAAGGTTTCATAGGTTTAACTGAAGTTTGAGAGGGGAGAGAATAACTTTCAATTGTTTCTCTGTTTGAGCCGGGAGATTCCTGCATAGAGTGTAGTTGAATTCATCCGCATAGAGTGCGTTGATGAGGCTCGACAGTTAAACCCTTATTCTCATTCACCCAGAAGTTGGTTTGGGTTGGTAGAGTCGTGCAGGAGAAGTGAAACCTGAACTTGAAGTCTCAGTGGCTAATCTCAGCAGAAGAAGGCAGAAACTGTTGTTGCCAGAAGTGTACAGAGTCTGGAAGATTCAACACTTTGAGCATTGTTGAAGGTTAAGCACGAGAAGTGTGTGGAAAGTCTTTGAAGGAGTCAGAGTTGACAAGCTCAGGAGGGATAGTTCCTTTGTGATAATGTGGAGACGGACCCAGGAGAAGGTTCGAACAGGAAGGAGCTCTAGAGCGGAAGAATTCCTCAAGGAGGAGGAATCGATGACCAGGATTCGTAGGGAAGATTCGCGAAAACCCGCCGACCGTCAGATCTTGGTGAAGTTGCAAGGGGTTTAGCATTAGGCATAGGAGGAGCCCAAGAGTCATCGAAACTTCAGCCATCGGGATATTGGAGGTTCCGTGGTAGTGGGACTTTTGAAAAATGAAATCGCGATTTGGGATTTCCCGAAGAGATTAGGACCGTGGATCTTGAGCTCGACACGTGTTCGCGATCCGGAGAATCGGGATTCGGCATTCGGGATTTCCCAGTGCAAAGAGATCGCAAGCTGTGAAATCGCGATCACGGGATTCGCGATAGAGAAGAGAGAGAGGAGGCGATGTAGCAAGGGGATATTGCACGTGCGCATCGGAGTTCGGGGTTCGGAGATTTGTGGTGCAAGTGAACTGTGGCATCGCATGTGCTGATTTCCCGATAGGGAAATCCCCGATAGGAACGAAGAGCGTTGACGTTATGACCCATCGGGTTTTGGGGTTTTGGGTAGCACGAGAAACTTGCTCACAAGTTTTGCGATAGCGCGAAACCCGATTTCCCGAGAAGACTACCGGGAGATCAATAGAGTATCCTGTGGGTGACAAAAGGTTCCGATACAGGATCTGAAGGGCATTGTAGCTCTTTGGGCTTGAGAAGAAGAAGGTCCTGGTGGGAGCAGACGTGCCCAGGGTGGTGCATTTAGCACCAAGTGGTATCAGAGCGGGAGAAGAGTTCTCTTTGTTTTCGGTAGCAGAGAGAAGAAATTTTCACCATGCCGCCGAGAAGAGGTAGACAATCACCCAATCCAGAGGGGGAAAGAGAAATGTCTAGAGAAAGAAGTAGCCAAGGACAGAATGTAGAGATGGAAAGGGAAATACGAAATCTTCGTGCCAGAATGGAAGATATGGAAGCAGCGCAGAGATGCACAGCCAATACTGGAGATCTAAGTGACTCCGAAGGTGAAGCTGAAGTTGTACCACAAGAAGAGATCGCAACAGAGGATGCATCAACTGCGCGATTGATAAAAGCTATCGCCAGGATGAGTTCCAAGACAAAAATGGATATTCAAGCTTACGAAGGAAGCCTGGATGGAGAAGAGTTGCTAGACTGGATCAGAGCTCTTGATACCTAGTTCGACTATGAAGATATCGAAGAGGATAAAAAGGTAAGGCATGCTATCACAAAATTGAAGGGACATGCAGCATTATGGTGGGACGAGCTTCAGGTAGACAGACGTTCCAAAGGAAAACAAAAGATTAAAAGATGGGATCGAATGATTGCTAAGATGAAGGAAAAATTCATCCCCAGAGATTACCAGATCACATTGTTCAGGCGAATGCAGAACCTGAGGCAGAAGTTGATGATGGTGAAAGAGTACACCGAGGAGTTTTACAAGCTGAATATTAGATCAGGTCATCGGGAGAGCGATGACGAGAAGGTGGCAAGATATCTGAATGGTCTAAGATAGGACATTCAGGATGAATTAAGCATGGCAACTATTAGAACGGTTGAGGATTCTTACCAGATGGCTCTGAAAGCCAAGGAGAAGCTGAGTCGTAAGCAAGGACAGTGAGGACGAGGCAGAAGTCATCCCAGAGGCAAGGCAGTTGCCCAAGAGAAATTTCAGAAGCCCAAGGAGGAATGGAAGAAGCCTCAGGGTAAGATTGAGAGAGGTGGAACCTCACAGCGAGGAAAACAATATGCTGAGCCGGGGAGACAACATACAGAGCAGGGTGGCGGATATGCTGACGCGAACACTTTTCCTCGTACCAGAGGTAGGGGAAGAGGCAGAGGAGGAATCATCACATGTTTTACATGTGGAAAGGATGGAAATAAATTCGTTGATTGTCCAGAAAGGAAAACGGATAGAGGAGAAGCTCACATCGCTGAGGCGCGAAGGCGTGATGTTGAGAATGAAGACACCGAAGCAGGAAGGTCGCTGACGGTGCATAAGGTTCTCTTAACGCCCGAGAAAGAGGTGGAGGACACAGCTCAGAGAAGCCGACTATTCAGGACCACATGCAATACCAAGGGATGGAAATGCAAGGTCATTGTGGATAGCGGAAGCAAAGATAACCTTGTTTCGACCAAGATGGTAGAAAAGCTGGAGCTGGATACGACTGATCACCCGAGTCCATACAAGGTTTCATGGCTACAGAAGGGACATCAGGTGAGTGTCACTAAACAATGTTTAGTTGATTTCAAAATGGGTGAATATAAGGATAAGGTCCTATGTGATGTCATTCCCATGGATGTCTGTCATGTATTGCTGGGTAGACCATGGCAATATGACCGAAATGTGGTTCATGATGGGAGAATGAACACATACACTTTGGAGAAAGATGGGAGGACACACAGATTGCTTCTGAAAAAGGATGAGGAGGTGAAGCCGAAAGTAAGCAACACCATACTTCTCATGAGTGGGAAGGATCTTCTCATAGAGATGGAGAAGAAGGAAGATCCACAATTCTTTGTGGTCAGGAAGCCGAGGATTGTCCTGACTAGCACAAGAGTGGACGACTTGCCAGAAGAGATTCAGGAACTGCTGGGAGAGTTCGCTGATATCATCATGGACGAATTACCTCATTCGTTGCCACAAATGCGGAGTGTGAGTCATCACATAGACCTCATACCTGGATCTAGTTTGCCGAATAAGGTTGCGTACAGATTGACGCCACAGGAAAATGAGGAAGTCAAGAAGCAGGTCCAGGATTTGTTGGACAAAGAACTGATCCGGGAAAGCCTGAGTCCGTGTGCCGTTCCAACGGTGCTTAGTCCGAAGAAGGATGGAGGCTGGAGGATGTGTACTGATTCCAGAGCGATAAACAAAATTACCATCAGGTACAGATTTCCACTGCCGAGAATGGATGATCTGATGGATTGCCTCAGTGGGGAAAATTACTTTTAAAAGATTGATCTGAAGAGAGGATATCACCAAATTTGCATGAGAGAAGGTGATGAATGGAAAACAACATTCAAGACAAATGAAGGTTTGTACGAATGGCTAGTCATGACGTTTGGCTTGACAAATGCGCCGAGCAAATTCATGAGACTGATGAATGAAGTCCTAAGGGAATTCATCGGGAAGTTTGTTGTCGTATATCTGGATGATATATTGATCTACAGTAAGACAAAGGCTGAACATTTGAAACATTTGGCCATTGTGATGAGGAAGCTACAGCAAGAGAAGTTGTTGATCAATATGAAGAAGTCTTCATTTATGCAGACAGAGCTCATTTATTTGGGTTTTGTTATCTCAGCGAATGAGTTAAAGATGGATCCAGAAAAAGTGGAAGTGATAAAAAACTGGCCATCACCGAGAAATGTTTTCGAGGTGAGGAGTTTCCATGGACTGGCTAGTTTCTACAGAAAATTCATTAGGAACTTCAGTGGAATTAGTGCAGCGATGATGGACACAGTGAAGAAGCGAAACAAGTCTTTTCATTGGACAACAGAGGCTGAGAAAAGCTTCAATATGTTGAAGCTGAAGATCACAGAGAAACCAATTTTGGTGTTGCCTGATTTTCAAAAGACATTTCAGGTGAAATGTGATGCCAACGGATATGCTATAGGAGCGGTATTAAGTCAGGAGGACAGGCCAGTTGCATATTTCAGCGAGAAGATGGATGAAGCAAAGATGAAATACTCCACGTACGATAAATAGTTTTATGCCATCATACTAGCATTAAAGAAGTGGAGGCATTATTTGATCTCAAAAGAATTTGTATTGTACAGTGACAATCATGCATTGCAGTTTGTGAGTCAACAAGATAAGTTGAACAAGAAGCATGTAAAATGGGTAGAGTATATGAAGAATTTCACATTTGTGATAAAACAAATTTCAGGAACTGCTAACAAAGTGGTTGATGCTTTGAGCAGGAAATGTTTATTGTTGCAGGAGTTCCGAGTCAAGACATTGGGTTTTGAGAATATGAAGGACATGTACGCGGGAGACGCAGATTTTTTAGAAGCGTATGAAGCAGCTGAGAATCCTGTTCTCAGGGATCGGAGCCCATGGATAGATTTCATGATCTAGGAAGGATTGTTGTTCAGAGGCAATTAGTTATGCATTCTGAATTTCTCCATGAGGGAGAACCTGCTAAAGGAGAAACATAGCAGTGGATTAGTAGGACACTTTGGTCACGATAAGACATTCGCAAAACTGAGAGAATCATATTTTTGGCCAGGGATGTGAGCAGATGTTAAAAGATTTGTTGACAGATGCAGGATTTGTCAACATTCGAAAGGCAGAAAGAAGAACGCGGGTTTTTATCAGCCATTGCCTATACCCGAGAGGCCATGGGAAGCAATAAGCATGGATTTTGTATTGGGTTTGTCGAGGACGCAGAGAGGGGTTGATTCCATATTTGTGGTGGTGGACAGGTTTTCTAAGATGGCACATTTTATTCCGTGTCAGAAGACCAGCGATGCGACGCACATCGCAAACTTGTTTTTCAAAGAGATTGTCAGACTTCATGGATTATCGAGAAGCATAGTCTCGGACAGGGATACCAAATTCATAGGTCATTTTTGGAGGATGCTATGGAAGAAGCTAGGGACAAACTTAGCGTTTAGTTCATCTTACCATCCGCAGACAGACGGACAGACCGAAGTGGTCAACAGGAGCTTAGGAGACTTATTGAGAAGCCTGGTGACATAGCACCATGGCAGCTGGGACAACATATTGCCACAGGCAGAGTTTGCGTATAATGATTCAGTGAATCAGAGTACAGGCAAAAGTCCATTTTAGATTGTGTATGGGACACAACCGAGGGGATTTTGTGAACTCAGGGAGTCAGAACAGACTGTGATTAGCAGTGCAAGTGCAGAAGAGTTCGCTGAAGCGATGAACAAACTTCACAGCAAGGTGAACCAACGACTACAAGATTCAAATCAGGAGTATAAGTGCAGAGCAGATCAGCATCGGAGGCAACTTCAGTTCGAAGTTGGCGATCTGGTTCTGGCACATTTGAGGAGAGAAAGGTTCCCAAGGGGAACATACAACAAATTAAAAATGAAAAAGATTCGGCCATGCAGAGTCCTGAGGAGATTTGGAGAAAATGCTTACGAGATTGAGTTGTCGGATGGCATCGGGATATCTCCGATATTTAATGTTTCGGATTTATACCCATATAAGGCTGGAGAAGCAAAGACTGGAACTGAGGAACCAGTGATCCAGTGGCAGAAGCAATTACCAGTTATAGAGAAACCACGGATGGAGTGCATACTAGACAAGCGAGTGGGAAAGAAGACCAGGCGAAAGCAGTATTTTGAGTACCTGGTGAAATGGAAGAATCACCCAGTCAAAGATGCTAGCTGGGAAAATGGAACATTGATACAGGAGCATGGACAGACTATGCAGGAGCTCATGGACATGAGCCCATGAAAGTTTTCAAACCGAGGAGTATGATGCAGGAGCATCGCCAACTCAGCAAGTATGGAGCCAGCGCATGTGTTTTTAAACACATGACATATAAGCTAGATAACTTTTTGAATTTTCATTAAAGATGAAGCGCCATATCCTTCAAGGAAACATTTATGAAGGAGTGCCTGTTGTATTGTATCAGACCTCGAGCCTTACGCTCTTGTTTGAATTAGATAGGAGGCATTTATTAGATTTAATGCAGGTAGATAGATGTTTAAGTCTAGATTAAATAGTTTTAGAGTCTTAGAGGGAAAACGGATATAGACACCCTCACTTGTACATTGTATCATAATTCAAAATCATTCATTCAGGAGCAAGAGGAGAGAGAAAGTAGAGAATTTGTGAAGAACACCCATGTACAGATGTTTTTGAATTAATAGAAGAGAGTCTTTGATTCAATTTCATGGTTGGTGTTGTTTCTCTGTGTATGTTGTTTATGTACTCATGAATGTTTTTTTTCTGGTCATGCATTTGTTTTGAATATGTTGTTCTTAAGGTTTCAGAGGTTTAACTGAAGTCTGAGAGGGGAGAGAATAAGTTTCAATTGTTTCTCTGTTTGAGCCGGGAGATTCCTGCATAGAGTGCAGTTGAATTCATCCGCATAGAGTGTGTTGATGAGGCTCGACAGTTAAACCCTTATTCTCATTCACCCAGAAGTTGGTTTGGGTTGGTAGAGTCGTGCAGGAGAAGTGCAGGATGAAATTGAAGTCTCAGTGGCTAATATGAGCAGAAGAAGGTAGAAACTACTGTTGCCAAAAGTGTACAGAGTCTGGAAGATTCAACACTTTGAGCGTTGTTGAAGGTTAAGCAAGAGAAGTGTGTGAAAAGTCTCTGAAGGAGTCAGAGTTGACAAGCCCAGGAGGGATAGTTCCTTTGTGATACTGTGGAGATGGACCCAGGAGAAGGTTCGAATAGGAAGGAGCTCTAGAGCGGAAGAATTCCTCAAGGAGGAGGAATCGACGACCAGAATTCACAGGGAAGATTCACGAAAACCCATCGACCGTTAGATATTGGTGAAGTTGCGAGGGGTTTATCCTTAGGTGCAGGAGGAGCCCAAGAGTCATCGGAACTTTAGCCATCGGGATATCGGAGGTTCCGCGGTAGTGGGACTTTTGAAAAATGAAATCGCGATTTGCGATTTCCCGAAGAGATTAGGACCGTGGATCCCGAGCTCGACACGTGTTCACGATCAGGAGAATCGGGATTCGACATTCGAGATTTCCCAGTGCAAAGAGATCACAACCTGTGAAATCGCGATTACGCGATTCCCGATAGAGAAGAGAGAGAGGAGGTGACGTAGCAAGGGGATATTGCACGTGCACATCGAAGTTCGGGGTTCGAAGATTTGTGGTGCAAGTGAACCGTGGCATCGCATGTGCCAATTTCCCGATAGGGAAATCCCTGATAGGAACGGGGAGCATTGACATTCTGACCCATCGGGTTTCGGTGTTTTGGGTAGCACGAGAACCGTGCTCACAAGTTTCGTGATAGTGCGAAACACGATTTCCCGAGAAGACTGTCGGGAAATCAATAGAGTATCCTGTGGGTGACAAAAGGTTCCGATACGGGATCTGAAGGGCATTGTAGCTGTTCGGGCCTGAGAAGAAGAAGGTCCTGGTGGGAGTAGACGTTCCCGGGGTGGTGCGTTTAGAACCACCTGACACTTTCTTATTTTGTAATTATTTTCTTTAATTATTTTCAGGGCCTACATGTACTTCCTTTTTCAATTCACTTTGTCATCTTCAAAAATTCATTTCTCCTCAACCATGAGGATCCATGTGACGTGCCACATACCA
>ML780130.1:271982-313713 GCA_009831015.1 Picea engelmannii | reverse complement strand
TGAACAATAGTATAAGAGTTACACCAATACACCACAATACACCATGCACAATATATGAGAAATAATCAATAGTTTTTGTTCAAGGGAAGTAATGACTTCCAAAGGTAGCTACAGCTTCCAAATGTAAAGAGAGGGATAAACCTGGAAGAGGAGGATACAATCCTCCAATATCAAGAGATATTTTAACTCTCTATCATTGCCCATTCCTTCCACCCAAGAATATATGAGAGATAATAAAACTTTACATTAAATCATCACCATCAACCAATCATCGCATAGAACCTGATAATGCTTTCTGAGACTTCTTCAATTTCTGCAATTATTCAATTCTTGGAGTACTCTAATCCTATAGATAATGTTACTCAATGTATTCTCTGAAACTCCTCTAATTTTCACTCCTCGAATCCTCCCCAAAAATAGGTTATAGAAAGAATGGTAGACTTTATTCAATTCTATTCTGTTCAGAAGACCCAACTTGTACAGCATGCCCCGCGCTCAATATTTAACATCTGATTCTGAAACTCTCACACAAGAAACTACAGTCCGTACTCTTTCCAATGGAAGTGGTCCCACTACATTTGGAGTCTGTATGAAAAAGTTATGATTGTTTTACCCAGAACACCTGTTTATTGACTAGTTTCAGTATTGGTCACAAACCCTATATTCCACAGAGTGTATCTCCATAATTATAGAGAATCAAGAGATTAAATTTTTACCAGAGGTACCTTGATATGTCTTCTCAATACCATAGCTATTTCACCATCTGAATCGTTCTAGAAAAACAATTATAGCAAAAATGGTAAGATGACCTGAAAATAACATACCTTAGAACAGATCACCAAAAGACTTCATCCTCCCTTGAAATCCGGCCTTCTTTTAATTCTTCTTCCCTATGAAATTCGACTTGTATCAAATGAATGTATAATGATATTTATTTATACCATTTATGTCACTTCCGTTTAACATTAGGGCCGACCTGACACTTTCTTATTTTTTAATTATTTTCAGGGCCTACATGTACTTCCTTTTTCAATTCACTTTGTCATCTTCAAAAATTCATTTCTCCTCAACCATGAGGATCCATGTGATGTGCCACATAGCAATGGAAACAACATGATGTATACTATCCATTCATGGGTGTTGTATATGCATGTGCATTTTCCTTCATGTCCAAATACCTTTATCAATCTTGCGGTCCAAAGCCCATGACTAGGGTTGACATCAATGACAACAATCAATCTTCCAACAATAAGAGACACAGTCGGATTGTGCTCTTCTCCTTCCGATCCAACTTTTTCCAGGCATTTTCTGAAGTTCTTGTAGGTGCATTACCAGGTTCTACCACGATCCACTGATCTCTATCCAACAAAAGATCTTCCATCTTGAGCTTCCACAACTCAAAACTTCTCCCATTAAACTTCTCAATCTCCATTTTTTAATTGTTTTGCCATTTATTTTCATCGGAAAAATTAATACCACATATCTGCCACTGTAACAAGGATTATCACAGTCCCCAGCGAAACCCTTGACCACAAAGGCATCCCCCTGAAGTTAAAAAATCTCTGATACCAAATGTAGATTTTAACCTTATACAATATTTACTGCAAACAGGTTTTTCAATAAAAGAACAAAAAATATACAATGGAAAATAAAAACATCACACAGAGATTTTTCCCCTGGAAACCCAAACTGGGAAAACCAACATATTTTATATTCATTCATAGTGATACATTGTTTACAATACAATATACATATAGGAGCCAATGGCATCCAAAACCCTAACCGAATGACCTATATTAGTCAACAACCCTAAATCCTTAGTTGGAAATAGAAAATCATCAGAAAAAACCATGTGCCCAAAAACTGGCCCACAATGGACACAAAAATTGAGGCAACACGAAAAATGAGACAAAAATGTGACACGTTTCCAGAGGAAAAAATGCGACACTGTGACTCAGGAAAATAATATAACACATACCCAACATCATGCTCATCCACTTGAATTCGATCTCTTGGAAAGATTTTCCAAACAAAGTTCTTCTGAATGCAGTAGGGATACATTGGTGTTTTCTTGCATAGTCTCGCACATTTCTTCATGCTTTATTGTTCAATCCTCTATGATATTTAATTCATGTCTATTTTGTATTGCCGAGTGTGGTGTGCTACCATAAATATTGACTAATTTTGAGCAAAATAATTTTGAAAAAACAAGAGTTGCAGGACTTGAAAACAATTTTAAGATATTTGGTTTTGACTGTAGATTTATTTAGTTTGATTCCTGTTGGACCTACGAGAATCATTTAAAATATTGATTTAACTACATACTGTTATATGAATATATCTAAATAAGGTTCAAATATTGTAATGAGCATAACCTCAATATTGATTCCTAGAAATGATCCATTAAGTTAATTTCCATTTTGATTTTAGTAGAATTAGCTAGCTTCATTATGCTATGTGTATTTTGATAGCATCTCACAAGTTTATGATCTCCCAGATTGATCATTTATTGGTCATCAATTTAAGAAATTAGATTTTCTGACTTTTTTGTCACCATTGTCAGGGAGATGCTAATGGATTAAGCATTGGTATTTTTTTGTTTAGTCCTTTCATTTTCTCTTTCTGTTGTGCTAACATTCTATATGCAATGATATAGTGAGGGTAAGACGAGAGGTAAGAACCTGTGCATTCACTGTAGTGAGTATGCTATATCTCACTAAATCTAAAGAATGATTGTACAATGTGTTGTCTTTTGGATTGATTCATGGAAAGGAAAATAATAAGTCATTTCAACATATAACTTGGTGACAATAGGAGCTTAGTAGCATGAAGGCATCTGAATACATGATCATGAGCTTTTCTCTAAAATTTTCTTGGTGTGGTGTGTTTATTTTTGCAGATTTCATTCATTACTTTAGTATTTAAGGTAGAGAGAAAGTTTTAATTATTTTTTGGAATTGTAAGAAAACCCATACACTAATCCATGCTGCAAGACATGAGCTACCAAATAGAAAAAAAAGGATGGGAAAGAGTTTTTTGAGCAAAGGAGGAAATGCTACTCCAAGAAATCTATTAAATCTTGACATCAATTAGAAACATATTTGGATATAAGGATGAACAAATATTGACATAATTGTGAAAAATCTCTTCATCTTGGGGAGTAATAGAAGATAAAAGTATTCATGAGAAACACCAAGAAGAAGACCTAGAAGTTTTCGTTAGTCATTCTTGTAAATCTGCATAAGAGAACAAAGAGCCATCAACACCATTCGATGGAGAGTAGATACTAGATCTTAAGGTTGAGGATTTTCTTGAATTCCTATCATCATATTATTTATGCATTCAAGAGAGAAATCAACAAACCTTAGAATATTTTCATGGTATGACAAAGAAGGACATCCAAACAATTGTAAATGAAAAAGAGAAGTAAGGAGACAAAGATTACATGGAATCTTGGTTCCAAACCATTATCATCCTGTAGGGCCCGAAAAATACTAAATTAAATACAATTTAACATATATTTCCTTTCAATTAATTAAATAATTCAATCACCAGCATATAAAAAAAATATTTAGCAGGGATTAAAATCTATCTACAGCATGAAATAACTCAGCCATTCATAATTAAAAATAAATGTTTCTGATGCTAAATCCTGCTGCATGGGTTGGTCCAATGATGAATTTGAAACTGTGTCAAACATTGCCCAAAACCGTGTTTCATCCCTGCCATCTAGGAGCAGCCTGTCTGACTTCCTAGCTCCAGGATACCATAAGGATATCCTGGTCCCGTGCCAAAAAAACCCTAGAAAACCGGTGCCCCCTGCTTCTGGTTCACCAAAAACCCATAAAACAAACTCCCCACACCAGAAAAGAAATCCCCTCAGACATACAGTCTTCCCCCCCACTAATAATTCTTTCTCCTTCCCCAAAATAATCCTCCCGTCATATGCCCCTCCACCGACTCTCTTCCCTCTCATTAATATATTATCCCTTCATTATTATCTTATCCCTATATTTAATGTCTTATCCCCTTATTAATATCTTATCCTTATATTTAATGTCTTATCCCCTCCCGCATACGTAATTCATTTAATTAAACAAATTAAAATTATTAACCCTCTTAAATTTATTACCCATGTCATTGAATGTGACAGGTAATTAATTATTTGATCAAAAGTTATTGTTACACATTATTTTCGTCATCCCTATGACCATTAATGATGTAAACCTATCTGTTTCCTTTAGAGGGGTCAGTGGCCTAAGTTCCTGAAGAAGGAAGGCAGAAGAACTTTTCCTGAGAGAAGAAGTTGCATTTTCCCTTGTAAAAGCCCTGTAAAAAAGGAAGTTCGCAGGCTGCCTATGTATTAGGGTGCAAGAATGCTTGATTCTCGCAGGCTACCCACACTTAGGGTGCAAACTGTTCGTAGGATGCTCTTTAGGCAGGGTGCGAGAATGCCTACACGTGGGAAAAATGAGCGTTTTCTCGAATCTTCTAGAAGGAGAAACTTCCATGGTGAGGTGGCATCTGAATGGTTTGGATCTTACTCAATTTCATTATTTAGTGGGATCATCCTAACCTCCTCACCTTATCCTCCTCAACTTATAAAAGGAGAGGAGATCTCATGGAGAAGGGGTTCTTAAGCTTGGTTAGCTTTGGTTGGCCTGGAATTATCAGCTTGGTTGGAGTGGCTTTAAGATTAGCTTTGTCAAGATAGATTGTGAGTAGCTATCAGATCCATGGTCTCAGAATCCTTGGAGCAAGAAGTGTGTGGGGAATGAAGGATAGTTGGAAGGGACCTTACGACATCAAGGCCATGGTTGTAATCTCTCTTTCACATATAATATGATACAGTAATATGATTCTTTCCTATAAAGATTGTTATGTTTTATTGTATGATTCCTTGATCACATACATAGGTTTATATTGAATTTATGCTATTGGTATCACTTTGGTTGTTTGCGTTCTTTGACAGGTTCATCATTGTATGAGCGTTGGAACGAACTTAGGATGGCATTGGCGAGAGGAAGTGGCGTTTAAACAGTATGTCACCTATCCCTCTTTAGTTAGTAAATTCAATATCTAAAACTTAAGGAAAGCGTCATATTCTGGTGTGCTTTGTTCTAGATCTAGGTGGATCTAGGGAGATCTGTTAGTGTCTGCACCTATCGATTAGTATGATAAAAAAATTGGCGACCATACTGGGGAACAGATTGTTTCCCAGTTAGTCTAGTTTCCCTTGCTTTGATTGCTTGTTTTCTTGTCTTTGAGTCTGTGGGAGATCCATCCAGACTCTCTGGATCTGAAAGTTCACTCAAATTTAGCCCTTTTTCAAATTTTTGCTTGTTTACAGGCATTCTCGCACTGTACCCTTTAGTGGTTTAGTTACGTAATTATGAATATTGATATATACACATTTTTTTTTTTTTTTTAGAAGGGAAAACATTCAATTCCACCACAAGACAAATCTTCATACTTTCTCAACTATTTCTACTCATCCTTCCTCCCTAAATTAATTCCATCTCCATTCCTATCCCTCCTCTGCTAGACTATCTTGGAGCGTCAACTATATTGACCTAACTCCAAATAGAACCTGTAAGCGGAAGTGTCGCTATCTCGACCAAGCTTCCCTAGAAGGAAACTGACAGTCATCATCACACGTCTTGGGGAGCATGAACTAACACCCTCCTCCCATGACTTCAGGTTTCAGAGGATACAAGGTGGGAAATTCCTCTACCCCTCCTAATCATAACTAGGGTCCACAGCCTACAATGGAATATACAATGGCACCGTGTTGTTGGGGGTTTTGTCATCGTTTATTCGGTTTTGGGTAGTGTCATCAGCTGAAATCCTGCACTGGTCCACATATCATAGCAATGCATCCACACCAATATAATTTCACATACAATATTCATATCATAATGTTTCTCGTCTAGTGGTCATGATATCCACTTTCATCATCATTACGTTGGCTATTTCATAGCCCATAACCTACAGATTAGTCTGTAACACAAACTCGTACATTTCTATGCATTATCATCATGTAATTGCATACAATCATCATTTCTATTTGGTATCCTTGTACCAACAACTTAACATCAAAGTTTTCCAGTTAGAAATAGATCTCATGATATCCCATAATTCAATTTCGACACCCATTCATAAGATTATCATTTACCAAAATAGATTGCATCATATCCAACATCATTCTAATAGCATTTAAACATTCATTAAATTCATATTCTCCCAATATGTCGCATCATATACATCATCATCAATAAAATTTAAACATTTGTAAAATTTACATTCACATAATAGATCGCATTACATACATCATCATCAATAACATTTAAACATTCATAAAAGTTCATACATTTTAAAGTTTAAGTGTATCACTTAATAGTTTCATTGTGACTAGAAAATAAAGTATATAGGCCTTAGGTAATCCGGGCTGTCTAAGTCAAAAGGTGGTGTTACATACACCCAACCTTCGAGAAACATATTCTTGAGGTGGTCAAAAAAGTGAGGGATAGTCTCGTCGTAGTGTCTCAGCGTCTTCCCAAGTAGCAGATACTGGACTATACTCGTCCCACTGGACCTTAACTTGGTCTACTAGATGGTTCCTGAGCTGTCGGACTCTACGGTCCAATATGCATAATGGTTCTACCGTGAGGGTTCCTATGTCCGATACCTGCAATTCCTTCCAATTTATTTTATGTGATTCATTAGCAACATAATGACGTAAAACAGATACATGAAATACATTATGAGTTTTATGCAAGTGGGGTGGCAGTACGAGACAATAGGCAACCGGTCCAATTTTCTCTTGGATTCTGAACGGTCCTATAAATCGAGGTGACAAATTTTTTCCCTTCCCAAACCGTATGGTACTCTTATTAGGCCTGATACGAATGAAAACCTAGTCTCCCACTTCATAACTTCGATCGGTCCTGTGTGCATCCGCATAACATTTCTGCCTATCATGTGCTTCCTTTAGTCTCTACCTAATCTGAATCACCTGTTCCTCCATCTCTTGAATCAATTCTGGCCCAACTGTTACTTGGTCTTCTAGTCTATCCCAAATCAATTGTGTTCTGCATGGCCTTCCATACAAAGCTTTGTAGGGTGGCATTCCAATGGAGCTATGAAAATTGTTATCGTAGGCAAACTCTACCAAAGGTAGGTACTTCTCCCACTAGGTTTGATTATCCATGGCATACATCCTAAGCATGTCTTCCGTGACTTGATTTACTCTCTCAGTTTTCCCATCTGTTTCAGGATGATAAGTTGTGCTTAAGTTCAACTGAGTGCCCAACGCTGACTGCAAACTTGTCCAAAACCTAGAAGTGAATCTGGAGTCCCTATCTGAAATGATCTTCTTAGGTATCCCATGCAAATGGATAACCTCTCTTACAAACACATGTGCCACATCAGTGACATCGTAAGTGTCTCTAACCGGAATAAAATGATAACTCTTGGTTAACTTATCCACTATCACAAGAATGGCATTGTGTCTATGAGATGTGAGCGGAAACCCCACAACAAAATCCATAGAAATGACTTCCCACTTGCACATAGGAACATCATGTGGTTGTAGGAGGCCTGTCAGGTGATGGTGGTCGGCTTTCACTTGTTGACATTCTAGGCACTTGGCGACGAAATGGAGTACATCGTGCTTCATGCCTACCCAGAAGAAGAGCTTCCCCATATCTGCGTACATCTTCTTCACACCCGGATGCACACAATAAAGTTCTCTATGTACATCCTTCCTCGATATCTTAACAGTCTGTCTGCTTCCAGACTATATCCTTCATACTTTGGATTTAAATACCTCCTTCTCTGGAGGTTTGAAGTAACCTTTAAATACCAACTATCTCCTTGGAGTTGTGTCAACACATGTTCCCTCAGATTGACCTTTAAGGGTACCAAGGAGAAGATATGTGGTCTCCTTCTCAAGGCATCTGTGACCACATTTTCCTTTCCCTTGATGTACGAAATACCAAAATCGTACTCACTCATAAACTCACTCCATCGCCTTTGCCTGGAATTCATATCTCTTTGAGTGAAGAGATGTTTTAAACTTTGATGGTCCATTTTAAGCTCAAAGTTTTTCCCCACAAGATAGTGCCTCCAAAGTTTCAAAGCTAGCATTACAGCTACCAACTCTAAATCATGAGTCGCGTATAGCTCTTCATCTTTCTTCAACTTCCTAGATGCATAAGCTATCACTCCTCCATCCTGCATTAGCATGGTCCCCAACCCTTGCTTCGAGGCAGCCGTGCAGACTGTGAAGTCCTTTTCCATATCCGACACTCATAGAATTGGCGCACTAGTTAGTAACCTCTAAAGCTCAATGAATGCACTATCGCATTCTTCTATCCATTCATACCTGACCCCCTTGCACTGCAAGGTGGTGATGGGTTTCGCTATTTTGGAGAATGCTTCCACAAATCTCCGATAATAACCTGCTAGCCCCATGAAGCTTCTCACCTCATGGGCATTTTTCGGCACTGGCCACTCCATAATGGCCTTTACCTTTTCTAGGTCCACAAAGATTCCTTCGCTAGAAATGATATGACCTAAATAGTGAATATCTTTCTGGAAGAAGGAACACTTCAACAACTTCCCATACAATTTGTTCTCTCTCAGGTAGGACAACACTAGTCATAAGTGTTTCTCATGTTCTCTTTCATTCTTGGAATAGATGAAGATGTCATCTAGAAAGACTTGTACAAATCGATCTAAGTACTTCCGGAATACACCGTTCGTGAGGCTCATGAATACTACTGGCGCATTGGTCAATCCGAAAGGTACTACGACAAACTTGTAATGTCCAAACCGAGTTCGAAAGACAGTTTTTGGCATATCGCCTTCCTTAATCCTTAACTAATGATACCCTGATCGCAAATCGATCTTTGAGAATACCGTTGCTCCTTTCATTTGATCGAAGAGGTCATCTATTCACGGCATTGGGTACCTATTTTTCACTGTAGCACGATTCAAGTCTCTGTAGTCTATACACAGTCGTAAGGATCCATCCTTTTTCTTTACAAAAATTATTGGTGCACCCAAAGGTGAGACACTGGGCCTTATTATCCCTAAGTCCAGTAACTCTTTCAACTGCATTTGCAATTCACAAAGTTCCAACACTATCATCCAATACAGAGTCATGGAGATTGGTTCTGCACCGGGTTTTAGCTCAATAGTAAAATCAAGCTCCCTCTCAGGAGGTAACCTTGGTAACTCGTTCGAAAAAACATCCTTAAATTCTGACAATACCGGGTACTGATCCAATGAGGGTCCCTTCCTTTCATTCAATGCTTCCACTACATAAAGTTGACACCCTTGCCTCAAGCATCTCTTAACCTTCATAGTTGATATAAATCGTAATGACACTTTTCTCCGTACACCCTGGATCTCTACTAGTCTTCCTTCATCGTCGAAAAAAAACACCCTCTTTGCTAAACAATCTACCAAGGCTCGGTGAGATGCTAACCAATCCATTCCAATGATTAGGTCATATGCTCTGAGAGCAGTGACGTATACCTCCAACCTGGTAGTACACACTTCTAGGTCTACTATACAATTATCAACGCTAGGTCCTACCACTTGTTTTTCCCCCGAAGACATCTCGACTTGTTTAAATTCATCGTGCTCGTAGGCTGCCAACCCACTCTTTTCTAATGCAGATGGTGAAATGAAACTATCTGTAGCACCATAATCAAATAAAATATTAACGTTGATATGATTTAGCATACTTGATGACTCCACCACCGTGGATTGATGTTCAGCCTGGTGATTATTAACCGATGCGTAAATCTGGTGGCTGCTACTTGCTCTCCCCATCAGTACCTTTCCTTCTCTATGCACGAACCCTGATTGTAACTCTGGGCAGTCACACTGGTAATGGGATCCTCCACACCCCCAATAGGTAACATGAGATTGAACCTGTGCACTATTATGTGACTATCTCTTAAATGAGTTCCTTCCCCTCGAACCCCTGCCCCTACTAGTTGTTCCTTGAGATGGTCGTGGACCTGTCTGCATCGTTGGTGATGAGCGAGATGCTGCACTCACTGCCATTGAAATCCCTGCGGCTACTGTCCTTGGCGTGACTCTATTACCATATGGCGGTGGCCTTGAGCTCCCTCTATTACGAATCCAGAACAATGCGGAAATGTCGGTCGTGTACCCCCGGTTAAGTTCATGTGTTCCTCCGCATAACACGCATTTTCCACCACTTCTGCTACTCAAGACAGTTTCCACATCCGCACCATAGCTCTTATCTTAGGGTTCAATCCATAGATGAAGCGTTATGCCTGTCATTTGTTATTATCCATATACGAAACATATTTGACCAATTCCATAAATTGGATCTCATATTCTTCTACAGTTCTATTTCCCTGTACTAAGGTAGAAAAAGCCCCGACCTGTTGTTCCTCATAGTACGCTGGCAGATATTTCCTTCGGAACCTCTCCTCGAAAAGTTCCCAAGATACTGTGTCTGGGGTAAGATGAAGTTGTCTTTCTAGGTTGCCCCACCTGTTCAAGGTGTTGTCTCTTAACTGAAAAATTGCGATCTTTTCCTTTGAGTTGGACGCATAGTCCCTTAAGGAAAAATACCTTGTCATGCCTTCCAACAATGCTTCCGCGCGTTCACTGGCGCAACCCCCAGCAAACTCCAAAAGTTTGATCTTTTGCAATTCTCGCATGATGTCTTTAGGTGGAGGTCCTCCCCCTGAATCCCTTGACGCTTCTGGATTACCCATTCCAGACGGTGGGGGTTCCACTTCGGTCCCTGCTGCTTGTTGCCCCTTTAAAGTCTCATTAATGGCCTCCAACGAGCGCAGTATGAGAGCTAGTTTGGGTGATGTTGACGGCGGTGCTGGCAGTGTTGGAGGTGCCTGTGACGATGCTCCCCTACCTCGATTCCCTCGAGTCCTGACCATCTTGTATTATTTAACCTGCATCAACCAAAGTTGTTAGGGTGAGTTCAGGGACGTTTCAAATTGGTGCTAATCAAACTAGAAATAGGGTTAGGCGTAAGTTTTTCTTTACTTGTCTGTAAACAGACATTACTCTCTTTAGGGGATTGGTTGGGTTAGGATTAGGATTAAGCGTCTAAGCTTGATTTATTCACCCTAAGAAAAAACTATTGGTTCCCTTGCCCTGTAGCTACGCTAGCATCGCACCACACTCGTCAATTCCACTTTCTTACTCTCCTAGTACGTATGTCGCCTCCTTCCCTCTTGTCCTAGTCTAAGTCCTTTAAAGTTTTCGCTTACAACTAATTATCCTTCGATGCTTGAATCATGATCTTTCATAGGCGCGTTGTACATATGCATTGAATTTCATGTCTCGGTGGCTGCAGGTGCGAGTCTTTAAGGATTGTAGAGTGGCTTTCGGCATTGGAACTTAGGGCTTGTGTGACGTGGTTATGTATTTCTTCCTGACTTGTGGTCGTATGATGTAGTGAATCTGAGGCGATGCATTGAAGCTTAGTGTTTGACTTTGACTGGTGGAATGAAGTCGAGGGACTTGGCGCTTGGCTCGATGAGTTTTGTGTACAGTCTCGTGAGCTTGGCGCTTGGATAATCAAAGATTATTCTCCAGGCTAGTGCTTTGCTACTATTGATAATTAAACTATTTATATGTGAATTTATTTTGTAAAAGTGATATGTGTGGCGCGTTGGTGTTTGGTCATTTCTTAAGGCTTGGGCTTGGTGGGTGGTTGTGGGTTCAAAACCCATAGACTTCCAAACTTTATTTATTAATATTTTCTTTTTCTTTTTTTTTTAATCATTATAAAGAAAATAATAAATAAATAAATTTAAACGAATAATTTAAAAACAATAATATTTTTATTTTTATTTTTAATTTATATTCCATAATAAATTTAAAACAATAAATTTAAAAACAATAAATTTAAAAACAATAAATTTAAAAACAATAATAAATTAAAACAATAATTTAAAAACAATTAATTTTTTTTTGAAATAACAAATTTAAACAAACCATAATAAATTTAAACAATTAATTTTTTTTGAAATAACAAAGGGCGAGCACGCATGAATCCCACGTGCCTCCCTCCTTTCCTCCAGCTCTTCATACCTAACCCTAAACTATTCCTTAACTCTAATCGACCTACCGCCTATCTCATTTTCGAAAGCGCTCTGAACCTCTCCTACTCTGCAACTGTTGTGGAGTTATGGTGATGGCCACATCATCTGGTTTTGAAGCATCAAGCGTATATTCCCTAAATATTGTTTCTCTTTTTATTTAGATTATTATTTTTTTTTTAAATGACATTCTATACCAATTCAATGGATTTTCTTTAGCCTGTACTATGCGGTGAAGATAGCAAGAAAGGAGGACTCAAGTTCCTTCCATTGTACAGATAAATGATGCATAGTGCACAGGACCTTCTCTCCCCCTCCTCGTTGGCTTGGCGCTGGGATTTGTACGTTTTCTAGGTTCTTGTGGGCTTCTCCATGTGGCTTTGCACGGCTTTGGGCATTGATCTGGTGTTGAATCTACCCCTGGTGCCCTACTTGCATCGGTTGAGGATGCTGACTTAGAGACTACCGAATGTTAGGGATCACTTGTGGAGGCTGCAACATACCAAGCATTATCTGTTCCTGAAATAGAGCTTTTGTCATTGTCGGATTTGCAACCAAAATCTGGCGAGCTTGTTGTTCATTTTGTTCAATGTGAATCTTCATCTGAGACATAAGGTCATAAAGCTGGGGTTTTGATAGATTCTTCTGTGCCTTGGCAGCCTCTATTTCCACGCACACGAAGTTGGTGAGTCCCATGTAGTCATATTCTAATACTTTTAGAGGCTCTTCCTCTGCGGGGTTCGGGAAGAAGTTGGTGTTGTTGTTACTGCCACTATTCCTAGCCGTGAATTGGATTCTGGAGACGAAAACACATTTTAGGCACCTGTTTGTGTCTTTCCAATCCCAACAGTAGTCAGGATTCACTGGGGCTACTAACCAAACCATGTTTCTACTCACTGGAAGAACAATAGCTAAACATTCACTTCTTACCTCACCCTTCGCTTAGTTTCTCCTCATAACTTTGTTGCACGCCTCCTTAATTCTTCCTCTTCGCCTAGCGGGGTTCGCCCTCACCTTCACCTTGGCGCTTTAATACGAGAGTCCGCGTGCTGGGAGATTTATTTTGATCAAGCCTCCTCCAACCTGCTCGATCATCCGATCATAATACCGTTCGTTCTGGCTTTCCTTCCTCTTTCCAGGTTTTTGTAGAGGATGGAAGGTATAATGAAGGAAGAGAAGCGACCATTGAGGATAACATGGAATAACTGATGGCACGTCCTTTCAGAGGATTTGCAGAATTGTAGAAAGAGAGAAGACAAGCGGTTGTCTTCAACCAAGTGACTTGTAGTTCTCACAGGAGAATCGTAGCCATGGTAATGTTCATTACTCGTTCTTCCTTAAGTTACAGACTCGAATGGTATTCTTGGACGTTTTCTTTGCATGAACTGATTAGCTATGGAGGGTTTATCTTTTATTTTATTAATTTTTTTTTTTAAAGTATCTTTTATTTTATTATTATTTTTTTAAGTAAGCTCTAAGCTCTTTTATGGGTTTTTTATCAGTCTGGGAGGAATAAGGTTCGAGAGCCCAAAGAGGAGAATGTTACACTAGGTCCTATTGTTCGAGAGAATGAGCAGGTGTTTCGAGTGGTGCACATATTCACATCCTTCAAGGTTTAATTGTACTGTGAGACATTTGTAGATCTTGATCAGATTAAAATGAGTCATGTCATCTTCAATAGGGGTCATAGGCATATTGAGTTTCCCTTTTTATATCATAAGGGCTGGTTCATTACAGTCATTTCACCTACTTCATTTTAGACCACAATGAATTGAAATAATACCTTGATTATCTTCTTATAGGGTTGAAAGAATTACTTGCAGAAGGTTTAGATTATCGTGAACTTCGAGTTGGTGAGACTTGCTTAGATTAGTGAAACGATTATTTTACATTAGCATGCTTCTTTCACAATTTCAATATGTGCATTATTTATATTTATAACTGCGTTAAACTAATTTTTTTTTTTTATATATATATTTTTTTTCAGTATGTATATTATTATTTAGATTTATATCTGTGATTGTGGGCTTTAGTTGCAGGTTAGGTGGAGTTGGAGCTCATGGCTTGGCCCTTAAGGCAACAAAATGTGAACGAGGCTCTGATACCATGTGTAGGGCTCGAAAAATACAAAATTACATACAATTTAACATATAATTCCTTTCAATTAATTAAATAATTCAATCACCAGCATATAAACAAAATATTCAACAGGGATTAAAATCAATCTACATCATGAAATAACTCATGCATTCATAATTAAAAATACATGTTTCTGATGCTAAATCCCGCTGCTTGGGTTGGTCCAATGCTGAATTTGAAACTGTGTCAAACACTGCCCAAAACCGTGTTTCCTCCCTGCCAGCTAGGAGAAACCTGTCCGGCTTCCTAGCTCTAGGATACTGTAAGGATATTCTGGCCCCCGTGCCCAAAACCCCCAGCAAACCGGTGCCCCCTGCTTCTGGTTCACCAAAAACCCATAAAACAAACTCCCCACACCCAAAAAAAAATCCCCTTAGACATACAGTCTTTCCCCCCTCCAATAATTCTTTTTCCTTCCCCAAAATAATCCTCCCATCATATGCCCCTCCACCAACTCTCTTCCCGATCATTAATATCTTATCCCTTCATTATTATCTTATCCCTATATTTAATGTCTTATCCCCTTATTAATATTTTATCCTTATATTTAGTGTCTTATCCCCTCCTGCATACGTAAATCATTTAATTAAACAAATTAAAATTATTAAGCCTCTTAAATTTATTACCCATGTCATTGAATGTGAAAGGTAATTAATTAATTAATTAATTAATTATTTAATCAAAAGTTATAACAATTAATTAATTAATAAATATTTAATTAATAATATTATGCCAATGTTTGTTTAATTAAAACCATGTTAGGACAATTAATTACCTAATTAATTTTACTTAATAATCCGTAAGCATATATTCAACAAAGGTTGTTACATACACCCACCCTTCAAGAAACTTCGTCCCGAAAATAAGGTATCTTCTGGTACACGGAAAAGAAACATGGTTCACACATTCATAACAATTAATCGATATAATCAATAAGTCAAGAAAACTCATACATACTAGTGTATATGTACAAGAAATGCATGTGTAGCTAGTACATACAAGTCCCGTGCATGTACTAATAATAAAAAACTATCATCCTTTAGTAATTTATGTATGCATCCAATCCAATCAACAAGACTAGTCTTTTATAAAAAAACAACAAACCAATCAATTGTTTGAGAAATCCTTTAATTACAATTATCCGGTTCAACAATTTTATTTAGACAACTGTGGTTTAGTTACGTAATTATGAATATTCATATATACACATTTCTTTTTTTTTAGAAGGGAAAACATTAAATTCCACCACAAGACAAATCTCCATACTTTCTCAACTATTTCTACTCATCCTTCCTCCCTAACTTACTTCCATCTCCATTCCTATCCTTCCTCTGCTAGACTATCTTGGAGCATCAACTATATTGACCTAAATCCAAATAGAACCCGTAAGCGAAAGTGTCGCTATCTTGACCAAGCTTCCTTAGCAGGCAATTGACAGTCATCATCACATGTCTTGAGGAGCATGAACTAACACCCTCCTCCCATGACTTCAGGTTTCGGAGGATACACGGTAGGAAATGCCTCCACCTCTCCTAATCATAACTAGGGTCCACACCCTACAATGGAGTATACAGTGGCACCATGTTGCTGGGGGTTTTGTCATCGTTTATTCGGTTTTGGGCAGTATCATTAGCTGAAATCCTGCACTAGTCCACATATCATAGCAATGCATCCAAACCAATATAATTTCACATACAATATTCATATCATAATGTTTCTCGTCTAGTGGTCATGATATCCACTTTCATCATCATTACGTTGGCTATTTCATAGCCCATAACCTGCAGATTAGTTTGTAACACAAACTCGTACATTTCTATGCATTATCATCATGTAATTGCATACAATCATCATTTCTATTTGGTATCCTTGTACCAACAACTTAACATCAAAGTTTTCTAGTTAGAAATAGATCTAATAATATCCCATAACTCAATTTCGACACCCATTCATAAGATTATCATTTACCAAAATAGGTTGCATCATATCCAACATCATTCTAATAGCATTTAAACATTCATTAAATTCACATTCTCCCAATATGTCGCATCATATACATCATCATCAATAACATTTAAACATTCGTAAAATTTACATTCACATAATAGATCGCATTACATAATATATCGCGTTACATAATTGTATTACTACCTATGTCCACAACGAGACTATCCCACGAGTCTGGTAAAGAACACAGTGACCTGATACACTTATCATCATCTGAAATTTTAATCTCAATAGATACTAACTGACTTAGCACGGTATTGAAGGCATTCAAATACTCTACCACTGAGTCTCTAGCTCTCATCCTCGAGTTATATAAATTCTTTCTCAGGAATGCTTTATTTACTAGGTACTTAAGCTCATACAACTTCCCCACTTATCCGATAAATCCTTGTTTGTAGCTTCCTGTGAAACATTCAGTAATACTGAATCTGAGAGACACAGTCAGATTGTGCTCTTCTCCTTCGGATCCAACTTTTTCCAGGCATTTTCTGAAGTTCCTGTAGGTGCATTACATGGTTCTAACGGAATCCACTAATCTCTATCCACCAAAAGATTTTCCATCTTGAGCTTCCACAACTCAAAATTCTCCCATTAAACTTCTCGATCTCCATTTTTGAATTGTTTGTCATTTATTTTCACCGAAAAAATCAATACCACATATATGCCGCTGTAACAAGGATTATCACAGTCCCCATCCAAACCCTTGACCACAAAGGCATCCCTCTGAAGTCAGCAAATCTCTGATACTAAATGTAGATTTTAACCTTATACAATATTTACTGCAAAGAGGTTTTTCAGTAAAAGAACAAAAAATATACAATGGAAAATAAAAACATTACACAGAGATTTTTCCCGTGGAAACCCAAACTGGGAAAACCAACATATTTTATATTCATTCATAGTGATACATTGTTTACAATACAATATACATATAGGAGCCAGTGGCATCCAAAACCCTAACCCAATGACCTATATTAGTCAACAACCCTAATTCCTTAGCTGGAAATAGAAAATCATCAGAAAAAACCATGTGCCCAAAAACCACCCCACAATGGACACAAAAATCAAGGCAACACAAAAAATGAGACAAAAATGCGACACGTTTCTCGAGGAAAAAATGCGACACTATGAACCGGGAAAAGAATATAACACATACCCAACATCATACTCATCCACTTGAATTCGATTTCTTGGAATGATTTGTCAAACAAAGTTCTTCTGAATGCAATAGGGATAAATTAGTGTTTTCTTGCATAGTCTCGCACATTTCTTCATGCTTTATTGTTCAATCCTCTATGATATTTAATTCATGTCTATTTTGTATCGCCGAGTGTGGTGTGCTACCGTAAATATTGACTATATGTGACCAAAATAATTTTGAAAAGACAAGAGTTGGAGGACTTGAAAACAATTTTAAGATATTTGGTTTTGACTGTAGATTTATTTAGTTTAATTCCTGTTGGAGCTACGAGAATCATTTAAAATATTGAGTTAACTACATACTGTTATATGAATATATCTAAATAAGGTTCAAATATTGTAATGAGCATAACCTCAATATTAATTCCTGAAAATGATCCATTAAGTTAATTTCCATTTTGATTTTAGTAGAATTAGCTAGCTTCATTATCTTATGTGTATTTTGATAGAATCTCACAAGTTTATGATCTCCCAGATTGATAATTTATTGGTCATCAATTTAAGAAATTAAATTGACTGACTTTTTTGTCACCATTGCCGGGGAGATGCTAATGGATTAAGCATTGGTAATTTTTTGTTTAGTTCTTTCATTTTCTGTTTCTACTGTGTTAACATTCTATATGCAATGATATAGTGAGGGTGAGACGAGAGGTAAGAACCTGCGCATTCACTGTAGTGAGTATGCTATATCTCACTAAATCTAAAGAATGATTGTACAATGTGTTGTCTTTTGGATTGATTCATGGAAAGGAAAATAATAAGTCATTTCAACATATAACTTGGTGACAATAGGAGCTTAGTAGCATGAAGGCATCTGAATACATGATCATGAGGTTTTTTCTAAAATTTTCTTGGTGTGGTGTGTTTATTTTTGCAGATTTCATTCATTACTTTAGTATTTAAGGTAGAGAAGAAGTTTTAATTATTTTTTGGAATTGTAAGAAAACCCATACACTAATCCATGCTGCAAGACATGAGTTACCAAATAGAAAAAGAAGGATGACAAAGAGTTTTTTGAGCAAAGGAGGAAATGCTACTCCAAGAAATCTCTTAAATCTTGACGTCAATTGGAAACATATTTGGATATAAGGATGAACAAATATAGACATAATTGTGAAAAATCTCTTCATCTTGGGGAGTAATAGAAGATAAAAGTATTCATGAGAAACACCAAGAAGAAGACCTAGAAGTTTTTGTTAGTCATTCTTGTAAATCTTCATAAGAGACCAAAGAACCATCAACACCATTCGATGGAGAGTAGATACTGGATCTTAAGATTGAGGATTTTCTTGAATTCCTATCATCATATTATTTATGCATTCAAGAGAGAAATCAACAAACCTTAGAATATTTTCATGGTATGACAAAGAACGACATGCAAACAATTGTCAATGAACAAGATAACTAAGGAGACAAAGATTACATGGAAGCTTGGTTCCAAACCATTATCATCCCACAATATTCCTCCATTATTCAACATATCTTGGCACCATATCCATTAGTGAAGTTGGTTTCTCATGTTCAAGCATTGATTGATGTATATTTTTCAAACTTGGATATATGAGTCTACTTATGGTCGAGTTACGTACATGGATGCACTGGAATTTATACTATACTACACTTGAGGGAAGATATTTTTTTCCAAATATAGTAGCCTAGTGTAGAAATAAAATAGTAAATATAAAAATAATTCTAACTGTGAAAACAAAGAATCTAGCGCAGTTAGACACAAACGTTTCTTGAAAATCAGGGTTCTAGTTGTCAAGGTTCCCAATAAAGTTCCGCATACATTTTTTGGTTGAATATTTCATTTATAAGTTCTTCAAAGTATTTTGTTCGATGCTCGAGTTGGACAATGTGGGATTCTCTAGATCCATGCTTCCTGCAAATCGTGTCTGATCAACATGAGCACCTTAACTAGGATCAAGATCACATATTTTATAGTTCCTTGGAGCTTGCATACATCAATCAAATCTTTCCTCTTTGACAACAATGGGAAATCATTAATGTCTCCCAAGTGTCACATTCTATAGGTGACTCAACTTCAACATCTCTATTTATACCTACGAGAATGCACCAAGGTACCTTGACACTCATTTTCATCAATGGTGAATGGTCTTATATTAGTTAACGACATTCATAAATAGTCGATAATGTGACAAATCCTTTCTTAGAAAATATTGAAGACTATATGGTTTAATGCTACTCATAGTAGCTTGTAGCCTTTTGATATTTTTCAAATAAGTAGGGAATGATAACAATTAGACAGAAAAGTAGTTTCAAGGAAAGAAATTCTTTTGTTCATGTAGCAGAGTCCTCCTTTCCTATACTATCCTATACTATCTCATTGAGACTTATTATAGATTGTTTAGTCCACTTTTTTGTTACAATGCTTAAGACAACAATTATTGCCACATAAGTTACTTTTTCTATTTCATATTTTTTTAGCATTTTCAAAATTGATTTCAAATAAAATGCAGAGGTCATATTCAACATGGTATTGTACAAATTTGTTGCAAAAACCATAGTTCCTTTTTTATGCTCCAATAGATTTTTTTCCTGTCTGCAATAAAAAATCCAAGCTTTCAAAAAGGTAAACCCAAGGTAAAACAAGTTTTAGGGCATTTTTATTTGTCAATGTTTTTGAAAATTATAATAAGATACTACTATGAGCTTCACTTTCTTGTCCTATATTACCATTTCATTTTGTCTCCATCTCTTTCATTTTTGCAAACTACGTTTACTATATGATTCATGCTTCATTACTTTACCAGATTATCATACATTCCTTTATCCTTTTCATTTTGATTGAGTATGAATCTAAGAGTCCAACATGATGATACTTTCAATACTGTAGTGAGCATTATCGTAGAATTGTTGCTCCTATTAAAACTAATCAATATAAACATGTCATCTTCTCTGACGGTAATAACAATCAGTAGGAAGGACTTCATCATATGAGATTTTTTATTTACGCAGATATCTCCCAAAAAAGAACTTGTTGAAAAGTTTCAAAAGTATGGTTCTCCATCATTGCGACTTCTTGTAGAAGATGTCATGGGAAACAATAGAACATAGTATAGAATACGTCATATTCAATGGACCATCGGATATAAAATGTGTAGAAGTAATATATGGAAGAATGGGAAAAAAGTGTCACAAACAAGGATGAAAATAAAAAAGAACTCAGTTCTCTAAACATAAGTCTTTTATACATCGGTTTTTTGACCCTACTACACCCACATTTGATAGCTTTGACTTTCATACAGAGTATGTTAAAACCATTAAACAAACATAGTTGAAGTGGATAAGTTTTCCTTGATTCTAAGGTCATTATTTTTTCCCTACTACATTGGCATGAAGGCATGCCAACTCTCAAGCGCAGGGAGATGTAGGATCACCAGCTTGTCGTATTTTCCACTATTAGAATCATTACTTTTGATCATTTTTCCTCATCCTTTCACCCATTTATTAACATTCTTACCATATTCCTTGATGAATGTACCGTGACAAGCTTATAAGTGTTAAGTGTCTAATTATCATGTATTTCCTTTATTTTAATGAGTTAAAGATAATTATGCTTGGTTTGATAATGGTGGTTTCTGTAGTTCATTTCCCATAACAAATAGTTTGCAGTGACGATTTTGACGTGTCATTGGTTTTGTTAATAACGATGTATTTAGGCTTCTATGTCATTCAAACAAATCCAACAACCATCAGCTAACGTGTGGAGCTCATGTAAAGACATGGTTAACATTTTCCACATGATCATGTATGAGCACAATTTTATCGTCATTTGCTCCAAGTGGATGCTCCACAACACCCATAATGATTTTGTAGCAAAACCAACCCATTATTTTGAGATCAATATAGCAAGGCGCAACCACCCATGTATTAAATGAGTGAAACTCCAATGATATGATGGTTGTGCAAACCACTTGTTAGGGGACGAATATATAGTTGCAACACTTTTCTATTTTTAATCTAAAGGCTGTAAGAATTAATAGGAGAGATACCAAGCTTATAAATGCGCGTTGTCGGTTGGTTGGATGATCATTATTAGTCCCTTTCCTTCAGGCCGAGGGACTTATAGTAATCGATTCGTAGTCTTAGTATTATTTTGGCACGAAAATCAAGAAGTTTTTCTTGTTTTAAGATAAAGTTTTGAAAAATCATATCATTAAATTTTAAAATTTCATATCATTTAACTTAAGTTTTTAGTTGGAGGTCCTATTTGGCCTTTTCGTGAGGCTAATATTATTTTGGCACAAAAACCAAGAAGTTTTTCTTGTTTTAAGATAAAGTTTTGAAAAATCATATCATTAAACTTCAAAATTTCATATCATTTAATCTAAGTTTTTAGTTGGAAGTCCTATTTGGCCTTTTCCTGAGGCATAAGCGAAGAAAACCTTAGCTTTAAAACACCCTCAACCACAAATTCGATAAATATGGTTTTCAAGTCAAGTAATGCTAGAACTCAAGCACAATTTCGATGAATATTTTTTTCAAGTCAAGTCATGCTAGAACTAATTCTAGCATTACTTCCCTTGCATTAAATTCTATAGAACTTTTGCAATAGTTTAACAAAATTTTATGCTAGGTATTACAAAACAATTACGTGGAAGATAGAAGGTCCATAGTCTTTCCCCAAAGGACAAGTGCAGTGCTATGTGTCTATCCGGGCTGGTGTCCTTGTATTTTTCTTCAAGAGGTTTTCTCACATAAAAACATTCGGTCTGTTTCCTGGTCACGTCCTTGAAGCTATTCGGTTTGGTTTCCTTACTAGTCACGTCCTTGAAGCTGCAGAGAATATGTTCTTGTGCCAATGAAGCGATTGAAGTCCTTGAAGCTATAGAGAATAAGTTGCTGAAGTCCTTGAAGCTGCAGAGAATATGTGCTTGCGCCAATGCAGTTGCAAGGATAATGATCTTTGAGCATGGAGGTTGTTTCTCCAACGTGCAAAGGGAGAAGGCTCGTATAGTTAATATGCGAAGAATACAAGTAATTGTTGCAAATTAATTCTCCGCACAAGCTAATACAAGAAGATGTTGCAGATGAATCCTTTGCACAAGCAAGCATAAGAAAAGTTGAAGAAGAGGGTAAGTGATATATGTTACAATACCTAGATTGGAAAGTAACTAACTCACAATTTTAGGAATGGTTGGTAAACAAATATTGGCCAAAGTCTCGAAGTCCAACTCTGTCTGCAAACCTTGAAGGCTTGGCACAATTCCTGGAGGACTCACAGGTTTCTTATGTAAGCCAGTCTTCAATTTCAAATTGTAATAAAAATGTAAGCATCTTCGAGATACAAAATAATATTGAACTGGTTATAGAAAGGAAAGTAATTGTCCCTGGTTTCGATCTTGTGCATCCAACACATTTTGTAAGATCTCATTAGTGATATACCTAACCCAATTGAGTTGAATAACATTGGCGTAGACCTTTTCCACATATAGTGCTTTCTTTGAGCATTCGCCCTTTTGGCAAGTACAAAGAACCTGTGTAGACAACAATTGGGATGCCATCACCACCGGTAGGCTATTGATGGAGCCAATATCATAACCTCAGTCGTTCAACTATGCATGGTATTTCCTACATAGGTCCCACTCCTTTGCCTTCCGGTCCTTTGGATCCTTCTGTGTCGAGCCTTTGATAGAGAATGCTTCAAATGTGTCCTCACCATCTTGCGGTAGCATGGTCGCTCCGTGTACAACCTCATTTGTGATGGTTATTTTCCTTTCAATCCAGATGGCGCGGGAGTGAAGTCACGACAACAATAGTCATATGTACTTCCCAACCATTGTCAAAGTTCCAATGAAAGGTACATGCATCAACCTCAACAAGCTATACCTATCAAGGGTTTTGAAAGGATTCAATGTCCATAGCTTATCCCTACGCAATTCTAACTATTTCTCTGGTGCAAACTCAGGAAAATATGCATAATTGTGGATATCATAGTCTGTGAGTAGACATAAATATTTATCACCTGCAACTGGTTCAATAGATGGAGGCCTTCTATATGAAATAACCTCATACACCCACTTATGTCAAGAGTTTAAATTCATCACCTTAGATAAATTTTCACAGTTTCTAAGACACATTGCAATTAGTCTCATAGAAGTAGAAAACCATGAAATTGTCTCCAATTCGTGGAAATGTTTGAGCTCGATTGCTGTCAAGGTGGTGGAACAAATTTCAACCCTGAACAAGTTTTTACAATCGTAGGCTACCAGAGTTTGAATACTTGAAGACGTAAGGTAATTGGTCGAGATCATGGAAAACTCAACTATTTTTATCAAGAAAAGCTTTGATGAAGCCATATCTCGTAAAATCACAAAATTTATTATACCGATAACTCATTCGCATATGCAATATAAGCAAAAGGAAGAATGTGGTTTTCAGTTAGGCATAGGGAAAGAAGTCCCCAGATATAATAAACTGTGGTGATAGGAAATTCATTCAAAGAATCACCATAACTTCACTAACATTGTCATAGATATAAGCATTCATTTCAAATCAATAGCTGGTGTGACCACCACCTCACTCTGTTTCTCACTCAGTTTCACTTGATGAGATAAATCAGCGTCATACCCAGTTGGAGTAAGTATATCAAAATGCACTTAATTGAATCTCACCAGCAAGCAACATCTGGCTCCATTTTAGGTAGGCAAAGAAGCAACTTGTTTCTGGGTGAGACACTCATTGTATGAGAGATATAGGTGGAACATGATTTTTGATTCACATATGTGAGTTTGTGCATGCATGCTACATGGAGGGATAAATCGCTTAAAAAAGCTAGATCTTGACACCAATTTTTTTATAATATTTTAAATCTCTTTGATGAGCTCCCTCTCTTTTATCTTTATAGATGCCAAAGGTCTTCGATCATATTTAATGCTCTTGTTCCATAAGAAAAAATGCAATAGTAGAAGGAACCCATGCTCCCGCTAAGGAAATGAAGAACCATCCCTACATGCAAAATTGATGCTTGATCCATAACCCTGAAGCTCTGGTGAAACTAGTACAAATCCCACATGTATTCTATAGCATTGCTTCTAAGTTGAGTCTGTTTTTCGTGATGCATATACTGTGTATTATTTAGTACATAGAGGATGTGATATACAACAAAAATAACTCACAGAACTATCTACCTTGTGATCACCTAGGATGTGCCAATTATAACTTCATCTACATATCATTATGGTAACACACTAAGACTACACTTATGAGATTCATGCTCTCCTTCGATACCAATGATTGCATGTTTGACCCATACAAATGGAGTAGTACATTCCTCAAGTTAATAATCATCATTTGTTTTTTATCCTTGTTGTTAAGTAAGCCTTTGACCTTCTCCTGCATGTTTTCATTTATAGCTTGTGGAAAGAGAGTTTCTGTAACTTGTTACTCAAAATAATGAAGTACACATGATGTGTATTAAACTATGATCTGAAGTGATGGCAGTGGCACTTTGCATAATCGTTTGAATCTTTATATTTATAGAATAATGTGATCTGCATAATACGTTGTGGGAGCTAATGACACTAGATTTATACATCTTGCAAAGGTATCACATGGATTGTTGATCAAATCCTTGAACTAAAATGGCGCTCCACTTATTGTTCCTCTACCAATGGATATAAAAGCGATGAAGCTCCCTGTATTCCCAAATAAATGAGAAAATACTTCAAACCTGCATGCCCAAATAAATGACAAAATACATGGAACCCCTGTTAAATATAACCTCAACAGGCTGACTGTACACTGCCAGCTGTACTTTCTTTTCTTGATTTGCTTGAGCCTATTTAGCTCAGTTATTTCCCTTTGCACATTACTTCTTCATTAACTCTTCTCATTGTAATTTCTCTTTACATTCTCAATATACTAAATACTATTTCTGCTCTATTCTTTCTCTCTGCATTTCTTGCTTCACAATTTATCATGGTATCAGAGCTTCAGCTGTAAGCCTCTTCACACAGGCTGGAGAGCAACATGATCCTCACAGCGCAGAGCTTACATGGATCACGAGAGCACGCGACACAGAATTTTCACAAGGCTTGGAGAGTTGTCCGTAATACTCTCATAAGAACCTTGTAGGAAGCTCACACGAGGAAGCAGAGCGCTATATGCTCAAAAGATCGAGCAAGCAGAGACTGCAGAAGAAGAAACTCTAAAGAATCGTGAACAATTTCATAATTCATCAAAGATTCACGAAGAAGAGATGTAGGAGGCAAGAAGATTTGAAGAATTCAAAGAAATTCGTTCAAATTTGTGAAAGATTGATGCAGGAGGCAGAACCATTTAAAGAATTTCAGGAAATATCTCTCCTCCGTCAAAGATTGCAGCAGAGAACAGAAAGCTTCAAAGAACTCATGAAATTCTTTCAAATCTTTGAAAGATTCATGAATTTTTCTTCCGCAAGAGAAAATCCTTGCAAAGGCAGCAAAGAACACGTCAGAGGAGCCAAGAACGAGAAATCGTAGCCATAAGATCCATCCTACGAAGAGATTAGAGGTGGAAATCCACTCCAAAAGTGACGAGGAGCGCGCAGAAAAGGTGAAAAAATTTCAGCTATTAGATTTCGCGTAGAGGACCGACAGCCGTCGGATCCATGATAAAGTGCACGAGGATTAGTCCTCTGGAGAACAAAAGAGAAATTTCTACTTGCGAAGTCATGAAACCGTTAGGATCGTCCATGAAGGAGGAAATGTGGCAAGATCTCGACATTTCGCTGACTCCCAGGGTGTAAAGGTTAGAAGACTGTCATGAGAATTCGTGAATCGCGAAATCTCGATTCATTCTGGACCATTGTATCTAGAAAGATCGTGAGTCGTCCATCTGACTCTATCGCAAAATCGAGACTCGGGAGTTGGACTAGCAAAGGAGACTGCACTCGAAACCCCGATACGCGAAATCATGAAATCCCGAAAGGATTGTGAGCCGTCCATCTCAAAGGACAGGTGGCAGCAGATCCAAGCGCCATCTCACTTCAGCATCTTGGAGTTCGCAGTTTGGGTAACTCAGCGACAAGACTTCTAAAGTCGTGAAATAACGAATCACGAAATCTCGAAAGGATCTGGACTGTCAGATCATAGGAAGATCTAGACCGTTGAAGTGTCCAAAGGGAAGTTTTGGCACTTCCGATTTCGGGATATCGAAGGTCTTGTTGACGAAGGTCGAAACACTCCACGGCGAAAGTGTCAAAGAAGTCTAAGTTCAGGACTTCGTGAACTCATAGGTTCGTAGAGAAAGAGCCTAAGAGTTGGGTGTCCCAACTCACGAAGTCACAAAGTTGTGAAATCACGAGGAGTAAGGACAGTCGTTGGATCTAGAGAACGGGAGGACCGTTGGATAAGGAACCCCATCACGTATCGCGTATTTAGAGGTTTCGATCTTGAAAGGATCTCTTTTCGATGGTAGAAGTCGCAAAGTGCCGAGAGATGAGGCATGAGGGAACACGTGGTAGAGCCATAAGGTGGGGCCCACGTGATAGATAGGCAGACACACGTCGCCTAGAAAAAGGAGTCAACACTCCGTTGATTTCTCGCATCTCGGGGATTCGCGGGATAAGAGCGTGAAGGCTCGACACTTCAACCTACGAGGTTGCAAATAGTGAAAAGCATCAAGGGAGGAGTCAACTTGGTGTTGACTTATCGCATCTCAGGAGATCACAAAAGGAGGGCACGAGAGTTTAACCCATGAACTCACAAAGGTGCTAGTTGCGAAAAGGACTTTGGGTTAAGCCCTTGGTCATAGCGTTGTGGTCGCTCGGAGCATAAAGAACTGGCACAGACATCGCTCTTCTCCAAATCGCGAAAAGTTGATAGTGCTTTAACATTTAGGTGCGTGGTCACATTGAACCGAGACTAAGGGCCAATCTAAGGCCATTAAGCTCTCTTCGGTGTTTCGGCGATTAGAAGTTGGAGAGACAAGAGTTCGGAGGACTCGTGTAACGAAGTCCCGAAGTCAGAATTGCGAAGCCAAAAATCGGGAAGTCAAAACTTGTGAAATATTGAATCGCAGAGTTCCGAAGTCCCTGCAAGAAATTAACAGACCTGGTTTTACACGCGGGAAACAGGTAAATATGAAATTTTCTAACAATTTTTTTTTTCTGTTTTGTTAAATTCTTTAAAAGATGGCAACATCTAGCAATTTAGGACCAACTCACGGTCTGATTCTTCTTGGAAAGAACTATGAGTTCTGGTCTCTTCAAATGAGATTGTTCTTGCAAGCATAAGAGTGCTGGGATCTAGTGGATCTTGGATATGTGGCACCAGATCTAGCAGACCTTGCCACCATGACAAACCAACAGAGAATTGCTCAGGCAAGTCAGAGGAACAGAGAAAATAAAGCTAAATTCTGGATTCAAAATTCTGTGGATGATTCGATTTTCTCAAAAATCACAGGTTCTAGTACTTCAAAACAGGCCTGGGACATCCTTAAATCATCCTACCAAGGCAATGGCAGGGTGAAAATAGTCAAACTACATATCTTGAGGACACAATTCGAGACTTTAAGAATGACAGAGTCTAAAAATGTGGATCAGTTTATGACCAGATTCATGGTAATCGTGAACCAGATCAGACTAACTGGTGAAGCTATCACTGATCAATGCATTATTGAGAAAGTCCTCAGAAGTTTACCAAAGAAATTCGAAATTCTTGTTACAACAATCCTTGAATCCAAGGATCTGTCATGTTTTTCAACAGATGAATTGACTGGTTCCCTGGTGACACATGAGATGAGACTGCATCTCACAGATGAGTCAATCTCCAATGCCTTCAAAATGCAATTCTCCTTCAGCAAAGGGAGAGGCAGAGGGCGAAGCAACGATCACCAAGGAAGAGGGAGCAATCACAGTAACCATCATTCCAGTGGAGGACATAGACAACAGAGCCAACATCAAAATTTTTAAGGTCATAGACAACAACACCAGAATCAAAATTTTCAGCCTCAAAGAGGTAGAGGGAGAAGATCAAATGACAAATCAAGCATGCAATGCTATTACTGCAAAAAATATGGGCACTATGAATCTGAATGCCGGAAGAAGCAGGCAGATCATCTTTGAGGCAGAGCACATGTGTCAAATCATACGGGAGAAACCTCAAAAGGTATGTTTCTCTCATGTCACAAGTCTGAACAACAACCTAAAGATCTTTGGTTGCTGGACAATGGATGTAGCAATCACATGACATGTAACAAAGATTTACTTTCATGCATTGATTCTTCAATCTCCTCTGATATTACTCTTGGAAATGATTCCTTAGTTAAAGTTCAAGGCAATGGAACCGTACCTATTCTTACTAAACAAAATGAAAAGAAAGACATAAACAATGTCTATCATGTTCCAGATCTGAAACATAATTTGCTAAGTGTAGGACAACTCATTGAATATGGCTATAAGGTACTCTTTGGTGGAGCATCTTGCAAGATATATGGAAAAACCCCCAATAGAAAATTGATTTCTGAAATCCACATGACTCAGAATAGGATGTTTCCCCTTACACTTAGAACTGCAAATCTGATTCAACCATATGCACAAAGTGCATCCACCCTGAATGAAACAATGGTTTGGCATACAAGATTTGGACATCTACCCTTTAAGAGTCTAAGTCTTTTTTAGAAACACTCCACGGTCAAAGGTCTTCCCATCTTCAAAGAACAAAATACCCCATGTGAGTCTTGCATACTTGGAAAACATAAGAGAACTAGTTTTCCACAGTCATCCAATCAAGCCAAACAACATATTGAACTAGTTCACATTGACCTATGTGGACCAATGCAAACAGATTCAATAGGTGGTATCTTTTACTTTCTAATGTTTATTGATGATTTTAGCAGGAAAATATGGATCTATTTTCTCAGACACAAGTCTGAAAATTTTGCAAAATTCAAGGAATTCAAAGCAAAAGATGAAAAACAGAGTGGCAAATATATAAAATCACTCAGGTCCGATGGAGGAGGAGAATACAACTCAAATGAATTTGCAATTTTTTGCAAATCACAAGGCATTATCATGCAAACAACAGCCAAGTATACTCCACAATAGAATGGAGTGGCTGAAAGGAAAAATCAGACAATAATGAATATGGCAAGAACACTTCTCAAAGAGAAAAGTTTGTCAAATATTTTTTGGGATGAAGCAGTAGCATGCTCAGTTTATCTCTTGAATAGATCTCCAACCACACGTCTAAAGATGAAAGTCCCTCAATAAGCATGGAGTGGAAAAAAGCTAAATGTTGCACATCTAAGGACATTCGGATGCATAACATATGCTCACATACCTTTCGAATTAAGGAAGAAACTAGACGATAGAAGTGAGAAATGTATCTTTACTGGATATAGTGAAACATCTAAAGACTACAGTATTTACAACCCAATCTCCAAGAAACTAATTCTCAGCAGAGATGTAAAATTTCTGAAAAATCAATTCTGGAATGAATAAAAAAATCAACAACTGGACAGTCAAAATCCGTTGCTGCCAAGTTTTGAAAATACAGAAAATTCAGAATAGTCAATACCTCAACCTGCTTGACCAAGATTGCAGGTACAAAGATAACCTGAAAACTCTTAGGATAACTCAACTTCCAGCAGAGCCTCATCCTCTGAAATTCAAAATCAAAGAACTCAAAGTTTGAGAGATATCCATCAGCAGTTGGATGACTTTGAGCAACACAACCTTTTTGCTTTAATGTCATGTCAACCTACATCTCTTATGGAAGCCACTAAGGAGCCACATTGGGTTCAAGACATGAGCCAAGAAATTGAATCCATTGAGAAGAACAAGACATGGTATCTTGTTGATTTGCCAAGTCACAAGAAAAGTATTGGTGTCAAGTGGGTTTACAAAACTAAACTCAATGAAAAAGGGCAGATCGAAAAACACAAGGCAAGACTTGTTGCCAAAGGATTCTCACAACAACCTGGTACTGACTATGGTGAAAATTTTTCTCTAGTAGCAAGGTTAGACACTATCAGAACTCTATTGGCCATAGCAGCCCAACATAAATGGCAAGTATACCGGACGGATGTCAAGTCAACCTTCCTAAATGGTTTCTTAGAAGAAGATGTTTATGTCAATCAGCCACCTAGATTTGAAGTCCAAGAGCAACCAGCCAAAGTATATCGGTTGAAGAAAGCCTTGTATGGCTTAAAGCAATCTCCAGGAGCTTAGTACAACATAATTGACACTTATCTGATCAAAAGTGTTTTCAACAGAAGTCAAAATGACCCAACTCTCTACACCAAAATTGATCAGCATGGTAAAATTTTGATTGTATGTTTATATGTTGATGACATGATATATACTGGAAATCTTGAGTTAACAAGTTTTAAACATGCCATACAATCTGAGTTTGAGATGACAGATCTTGGCATAATGAAATATTTTTTGGGGATTGAGATTGATCAATCAACCAAAGGAATTTTTGTCTGTCATAAAAAGTATGCAGCAGACATCATCAAAAGATTTTGCATGGAAGAATGCAATCCAACAGAAACCCCTATACCCCTAGGCACAAAATTGAGCAAGAAATATTAAGGCCCTACAGTGGACCCTGCCCCGTACAAAAGTTTAGTAGGCAGTTTGTTGTATCTTATAGCAACTAGGCCTGGTATTATGTATGCAGCTAGCCTTGTTTCGAGATTCATGGAATCTCCCAAAGATTCTCACTGGAAAATGGCGAAACAGATTCTGAGATATGTTGCAGGAACTCTCAATTTTGGCTTATGGTACACTAAATCTGATAGCAATAAACTATCTGGTTACATAGACAATGATTTTGCAGGCAACCTAGATGACAGGAAAAACACCTCAGGACATGTTTTTCACCTGGGCTCGAACCTGATTTCATGGGCATCAAAGAAGCAATCGATTGTAACAATATATTCTGCAGAGGCAGAGTATGTCACTTCTACCTCAACTTCCTATCAAGCTATGTGGCTGAGAAGAATATTGAGAGATATTTCACATATAGAAAAGGACCCAACTCCTATCTTCTGTGACAATACCTCAGCAATTTCTCTATCCAAAAATCATGTGTTTCACAAGAAAAACAAACACATTGACAATCACTTTCACTTCATCCACGAGCTCATCAATAATGGTGACATTGCACTCCAATTTTGTTGTTCTCGAGATCAGCTCGCAGATATCTTCACAAAGCCACTGGGAAAATCTGTTTTTGATTTTCAAAGACAACACTTGGGCATAATCTGTGCTAATGTTTGTAACTGTTGAGTTTAAGAGGGAGTGTTAAATATAACCTCAACATGCTGACTGTACACTGTCAGCTGTCCTGGCCAGCTGTACTTTCTTTTCTTGATTTGCTTGAGCCTATTTAGCTCAGCTATTTCCCTTTGCACATTACTTCTTCATTAACTCTTCTCATTATACTTTCTCCTTACATTCTCAATATACTGAATACTATTTCTTTTCTATTCTTTCTCTCTGCATTTCTTGCTTCACAATTTATCAACCCCTCTCCAGTACATCCCAATCCTTTTGCGGCTGCATGGATGAGGAGCAGGATGTGATTTTACATCATGTAATTAGGGTTTGGTATTTATCCTCAGAATAATGAAAGGACCTTCTCATGCATTGTCCAACGTTGCCCAAAGATAAGATGGATTTTTAAATGGTATATCGTTGCATATGCCCCCACGATGGAAACAAACTGCAACCATACGATCAAACCCTTAGAAATTTTTACCTCTTGAGCATGAAATTATGACTCGCACAAGAATTGAACATGAAGTGTTTTAACATTGACTATCCATGTACCCTGTTAATCCTCAACTATATACATTTCAGAATTGAATGTGCTTGTTGTTTAACTTCAAGAAATGTGTCCAAAATATTGAAGCACTCCCATAACTTTTGGATGGACAGTTAATAAAAAAAATTATGTCTTAACTGCATTCCATTCAAACAATTGAACAAGCACCCAACTGAAGAACGACTTCAAATAAATAATTACAAATAATTCTAAATTTATTAACAATTTTCCTTTGTTTGAAATCTAAACAACAAGCTCCTCTACCTTCATTATTAGTGTTATGCAAACTTTGCTATAACACATACTTGCTTGAGGAAGATAGCTCCTTAAAATATTGTGTATTCATAATCAACTCCATCATTTTTTTATTATAGTTTTTCTTCCTCTTTGCAAGCAATGCCTATATTTTTAAGAAACCATTGGAGACTTGTCTACGAATATCAGAGCAGCAAGTCCCTAACTTTAGGGAAGCTGTACTTCTTCCTCCTTAATAGGGACTTCTTGCTCCCCAACTACCCTTGTTTCGGGCTGAACCATTGTTTCTTAGGGACTATACTATTCATCTACAATCTCATATTTTCATGTTGAAATAAATGAACCTTTTGTTGTAGATTTCCAAGAGTGCATTGCAGTTTTCTTGACGCAGGTCCCCCTCTCTATGGTATACCCTATGCCTTTTTTATTTTATTTATGTAGGTGTAATTATTATTTACATTTAGTAGATTTAGTTGTGTATTTTAGCGTGTTATTATTCCCTTTCATATCTTTTATTTCTTTATTGAAATCACTATTTAATTTCTACCTTTACTCTCATTCACTTATGATTTCAAGTTCCATTGTGAAGAAGAGTGCGCAAATAGAATTTTTGTAGGTGTGTGTTTGATTTATTACTAGTTATTTTGATGTTGTTAACCTAGGAATCCTAAGAAAATGTACAGACTTGAACCTACAACTAACATTTTTTTGGTTCTGGTTTGATATTGCAATTTATGTTTCTTCCATATTACAGTTTTGATGTTGTTAACTTAGGAATCCTAAGAAAATGTACAGTCACACGACTTGAACCTACAACTAGAACATTTTTTTGGTTCTGGTTTGATATTGCAATGTATGTTTCTTCCATATTACAATTTGATAAAGATACATGAGTTATTTGAGGTATCAAGTAACTCAACTGGATCGTTCGACATGTAAAAAAAAAAGGACTCTAATCAATTGATTAAAGAATAGATCATACTCATACACCTCATTTCAATTTCCAATAATGATTTGTCAAACAAAGTGTTTTTGAATGTAGTAGGGATAACTTAGAGTTTTATTCGCTAGTCCTTGAAATATTCATGCTTTACTGTTCATTCCTCTATAATCTTTAATTCATGTCTATGTGTCATCGGCCAATTGTGGTGTGCTTCCAAAAATCGTGACAGTTGTTACCACAGGAATCTTGACAAAACGAGAGTTCCAATACCTTGAAAACAACTATAATATTTTTGGTTGTGATTGGAGATTTCTTTAGTTTGATCCCATTTGAATTTAGTAGAATTAGTTCGCTGCGTAGTCGTGCATATAGTTTGTTTGATCTTTAGGGCAAATGATGAACTAGGTGCATACAGTGGATGGATCTTTGCATTTCTCTTCTTGATTTATTATGCTGAAAGGCCTACACCTATTGACAATGGGTACATTTAATGATCTTTTAACATTAAATCTTAATCTTATTGTCAACAATTGAAGATGCTGGCATATTCTTAGTAGTCCTCCCAAATCAATGGATGAGATTTATTGTTCATAACTTATTTGTATTTATGAATGCATGCGTTAACATGTTTACTTTTTCACATTTACCTAATCATATTAAGAAATTGCTGTGAGGCCATATGCTTGCCACGTTAAGATGATTAACAAAAATTAATATATATGCAAAATTTTATTGCCACGTTTGGATGTTTAGCAGACACTACCTAAAATAAATTACACATATAACTGCTGAAATGTGAACCAGACTGAGTTGTGAACCGTGACCACATTTGGTTGATCGATATCTTTTCTGCCGTTTCATGTTATATCCATCTTAAGTTAATTCATGATGCTTGGCTTTCGATTTGCTTGATGCCTTTGGCTTTTAATGGTGTCCGCTTTGTACATGGACAATGAATCCCCCCCTACTGCAGTGAAGCATATGGTTGCAAGCGACAACAACCGACATACATCCATTGAGTGTTCAGACAATTCATATGGAGGGGAGCACAACTGCTAACTTAACTTATTACATTAAGTACAACAAATGTATTACAGACATCCTACTGCGGATTAAGTACAAACCAAAAATATTGCATTAAGTACAACAATGTATTACAGACATCCTACTGCGGATTTTCATCGCCTTTAGGTGTACATCAACCACGGGTTTAAGTGGCTGGGCTAGTATATATCATATTTGATGTGAAAAAGGTAAGTTGTTGTTCCCCTCACGATTGTAGGTTATTCTTAATTTTCAAGAGTATGACTCTTGAGTTATATTAGACCATTCTCTCTACCTTTGTACCTTTCCATTTATCTTTCATGTTCAATCATTTTTTATTTCCCATCTCATTCATATGGGAAAAATTATTTTGCATTTCAATTGCATTTTTCATAATATAATAAATGCATTTCATTTATTACTATATAAAAAAAAAATGAGTCGGTATGCAACTTACAAAGAAATAAAGAATAAAATGAGGTGATTATATTAAGAGGATTTTCCACTACATATAATTTTAAGGATGAAAATTTATATTAAAATATAGAAATATGGGCTAATCTTACTAGTTCTTAATATGCAAAATGTAAAATGTTTGGCAATAGTTTTGTAAAAATATTCAAATTTCTAAGGATTTTATATAGTTTCTATAAAATAGCGAATATTTGTTTTTGGAGAAAAAACATAAAAAATTAACCCCTAAAATCATGTATATTTTCCACCTCAATAAAGGAAGAGATTTTCATGTACCTATAGTATTATAAGAGTGTTATGGTAGCTATTGTTTGGTTTAACAACACCCATACTAGATCAATTTCATAATTGAAAACAAAAGCTATAAAGCTAACACCCATACTAAATCAATTTCATAATCGAAAACAAAAGCTATAAAACTACAATCACTATGTTTAACAATATGCATAAATAGTTATTACAAAGGAAAAATTAAATACTTTAATAATACATATTTGAGTTTTAGATGCATCCACTAGCGCAATGATTTCATCCAACATAACACAAATATTAGTAAAACTTAACATAACAATCAATAATAAAAATTTAAAGTAATTTAATTGATTTATAAATAAATAAATATATGCAATCACATTCTCACTAATAAATAATAAATAATTTCTTTTTTGGCATATTTCACATATTCACAAACAAATTTTGATTAATAAATAGTTTTATAATTTGTTTTAAGACATATTTCACAAATATTAATGAAACTTAAATTAACAATTTAAAATAATTTAATTGATTTATAATTTTTTTAAAACACTCAAATAAAAAAAAAACACAATATCACTCATAAATAATTTGTTTTTAAATATATTTCACATACAAAGTATATGGTAAGATGATTTTAAGGCATGCTACCACCGTTGTAAAATCCCTTAATATACAACCATTTCACACCACTCAATTTGGGGATTTATACACAATACAACCATTGTAACATGCCTTATGCTATAGATATTTCGCGCAACCAATTAAAGGATTTAAAGGTACTATACAACCATTATAACAAGTCACGAATGATACTTAGGCCATGCTAGAGGTTTCAAAATGAATATATTTTCCTTCAAGCCAACAAATGTGCTCAAAACATAAACAAAATTGTTTTGTATCCCAACCAAAATCACATATCAAGGAATTAAATGTATGAAAAGGGGAATTGAACCTATATAGGGGAGGTATTATCACTATTTTGGTTTCATTTGCTTATTAAAATTTAGAATTAGGAGAGGTATTATTACTATTTTGGTTTTTATTTACTTATTAAAATTATGAAATAAAGAAAACAAGAATATTAATATTTGTATTTATGTTGTTTCCCAGGTGTAAGACAGTCGGTGACAGAGTGTGTTGTTAAGCCACTCCTTGATGTTAAAGTCCCTGCGGGGACAAAAAATCCAACCATGTTAAGGGCTTAGATGCCCCTGAGTCGCGGTTTCTCAAGCCACAGGTTAATCGCGTAGCCAATAGGCCTTAACAAAAAAAAAAATATTTATATTTATGTTATTTTTTAAAATATTTTTTCGATTAAAAAGAATCCACTTGAATAAATAAAAATATTATTTAAATTTGAGTTGGTTCATCTAGTACATTTTAATATTATAATAAACCCTAATAAGACATGTCCATTGAAAATATAAACCCTAAAGACCCATGAGAGGATGTCCTATGCTTTAAAATTTGACTTTTCAAAATCTAAATAACTCTTTCTACATACGTTAAGGATATGGTTATGGACATCATTTAAACATGTTTTATGAAGCATATATCTATCAATCCCAACCTCATATTAACTATTTTATTTATTGGAAATGAAAATAAGAATATATAAAACATATAATTATTGTTATATAATTATTCCACGAAAGCATAGTTTATATAAATAAATAAAAATTAATTCAAGCTATCTTTATATGAATTTAATTAAAAAATAACAATATACATTCATATTTTCAATATTCATAATATAACATCACCATTAACATAAAATTCAAACATTCACCAATAACATTTTACACTCAGAATTTTTCTAGTAAGTATCAAGTTCAAAGTACAACTATAGTAACGATGATATATAAGGATGAGATGATAACAATATACATTCATATTTTCAATATTCATAATATAACATCACCATTAACATAAAATTCAAACATTCACCAATAACATTTTACACTCATACTATGTCTATTCACATAATATCACTATTAACATGAATTTTCATCATATTGAATTTTTCTAGTAAGTATCAAGTTCAAAGTACAACTATAGTAACGATGATATATAAGGATGAGATGATATATACAGATGACAATCTATGGTCAGATGACAATCTATGGTCAGTATTCTATTAAATTCAAGAATGGAAAGCTACAACCATTATGAGTAAACTTAGCCATACAGAAAATTATTTATTACCATTGTTTTGAGTGTAGTGGTTTCCATCCAAATCTACTAAAAAACAAAGTTTATTTAAAATTGTTTTGAAATGAAATTGTTTTCACTTTCTTTGTCTGAAGTTATGAATTTTACTATCTAATATGTGAGTCGATATAGAAAGTCGATATAGAAAGATCAAAAAAAAATTTGGCATGTCATAATTTATTTCCATATTACTGATTAGATAACAACAATATTAAAATTTACATTTCATAATTACTATAATAAAAATAAAGATAATGTTTTTTAATCTACATATGCTTAAAAAATATATACAATACTAACAAAAATGACATAAAATAAAGATAATGCTTCGTAATCTACATATGCTTAAAAAAACATACAATACTAACAAAAATAACATTTTTTAATAGTAACAACAAAAAAAACAGTAAGTATATATGATCTAGAGATGGGTCTCAAACCTATTTCTCTTTTACCAATGATTTTAGAGATAAAATCACTAGCTCTTTCTGTTTCAATTATCATCTTTATGTCATTTTCCATTTTAGCAGGGGAAAAATTACGTGCATAGACATTCATATATACAAAGATTTAACTTTAACAAACAAAAATATACATGCTAATCTTAACGGTTAATCATATTAACTAAATAACAAAAATATCATAAGTTTATATGACAAATTTAATTGAAATCAATTAATCATGCAACGAAACTATAAATGATTATCCTTGCACTTGGTCACTTTGTTTCACATGATCGAGCATTGAATCACCAACTAATTTCCACACAACCATGCCACTTAGTAACTTCTTTGACATGGACCCGAGTTGTGTGAAATCACAATGAAAAGAAAAGACGATCAATAATTAGATACTAGTGGGATCACTAAATATAGGATAAATTAGATATTCCTTTTCATAAGGGAAATGATAGCAATCTATTCTGCAACAACCAACAACCTTTGCCATTCCACTTAGCAAATACCAATTAAATCGGTAATTAGGCTTTGGTGAAAGCTCAGTGACATTTCCCTAATGGGTCAGGTCAGGTCATCCCCCATACTCAAGGGGACTTCCTAAGGGGTCATGTAAAATTTTACTTAAATTTTAGTTAATTATTTAAATTTTAAAATTAACAATATAACCTAACACTACAAATAATGAAAATATTTATTTTCCTCTTCATAGCAAAGTACTTTGTTAATTTACAATAGCGTTAAATAGAATCAACAATTCAATTGCATGAATCAAAATTTACACTTTAGAGCTAAATTGCAAAATGTACTCATCCTTTGTAAATTGTAACCATACTTATATAAATGAATTACACTTACATAGATGAAATAATTCTGGTAAAAATAAAATAAAAATTATTTTTCATAAAATTATCTAAGTTGTAACATAATTGTAATTAGCACAATGAATTGATAATTATAAAATATTTACTTAAACTGTATACTTTGACACGCAACAAATAAATTGTAACTCTAGTAATTTGAAAACCAACATAATGAAATAAGAGCATCTATTCTATTGAGTGGGGCCCAATTCCTCTCAAATGAGTATTGGGTTAAGCTACAATAGTGCTAAATGGAACGAACAAATCACTTTACTAACAATACATAAATCAAACTAGAGATTATATCTCTAGAATAGATCTTCAATTTTACAGAGATGTTATATCAAAATTTTAGCCATCAAAATGATAAATAACAAGGTATACAATATTAAGCATCATAAGCATGGCATGATAAGTATAAAGTTTATTCATCAAATTAATAGTCATCTCCCTCTAGATGAACTTGTTGCTCATGAAACGTTGGATTCTCCCATATAACCATTGGAATTAGACAAATTTAAGTTGGATAAGTGGGATGAGCTTGAATGGAAATACTTTTGATGAAGGTTTCTCCAATTACTAGTGTCAACATGCCCCCATCAAATAATAATCAAGTTTCAGGTAAACATATTTCCAAAGGGTTTCCTTTTTTAAGTGATTGTTAGAAAAATAAAATTCATATCTTAGAGAAGGAAACTGAATGGGTGGGAAATGGAATTTCAACCCAAACAATTGCATTCCATTATTTTTAAGATATTTTAATGACATCCAAGATCTAGTTAGAGATTTGTTAAAATTTGGATAAGGTAGTGGAACTCTTTATCTAAGTTCATGGGATAAAAAATCTCATCTATGATCACAACCAAGTAGAGCCTCTATTCATGATTATGATATTCACTTCGAATATTCAGAAAGAGAAACCCTCTATATCGAGTAGAACCTTCAATTGTGACTATGATATTCTCTTGTTACATTTAGAAGGATAACTCATATATAATTGTTAGAGGTAAGGAGCAATGTAGGGTCAACTAAGTAACCTTTGATGTTCTTTGATTACCCTAAGGGAACCATGATGTTCCTCTCTTACTCATAGGTTATCATTAAGTTCTGCATTCTCCAAATAAGACCAATCTTTAGTCAACTCAATATGTTGAACCAAGAAGGATGTAAACTCCCTCAATTGTATATTTCTACAAATGGTTTAGGATTCCATTCCATCAAATGCCCTAGTATAAATTTATGTTAGTATATCTCCAATAAAATTTTTTATCTTCCTCATGGAAATTAGAATAATAATGATGAAATCCTTGTCTGGTGAAAATATTACAAGGTTTACCTTTAATTAGTTTGCATAGTCGAAGAAAAAACCAATACTCTTTTAACAAAATTGTTAACATTGGGGAAGATGCCCTACATTTTAGTGCTTCCTATGATAAATGACACATATTCCCTTTGTGTAACTTGAATTGATGGATTGTGTCTTCTACTTCTTGTTGTTATACTTGAGCTACTTATAGGGTCGCATTTATACTTTGATGTTCTTTCCAAAGGTATTCCCATTATTTTGTATTTTACTTATAAAACTCAGACAACTATGCCTAGAGACCAAGAATGGTTTGATTATTAGTTTCCATGGACATCATACTGGAACAAAAGAATTTATTATTACTTCTCCATTTATCTACTTTATCCCTAAATGGAATAATCTCAAAGGATGTTTTTGTGGTTAGTGTATCTTTCTGTTAAGCCTCTGGGCCACCTTTTATAGCATAGGCCAAAATTTCTATAGTCACCTCCTATGTTACATTAAGAACATTTATAGAAATATGGAACATGGTTTCCTTCAAAACATCATATTCAAGTTTTACCACAGAGGGAATAATAGTCTCTTCTCCCTTTGGTTCTATAATAGAAATCAACCCAAGAGTTCCTATAGTAGTATTACCAATAACAAGATCTAAAGTAACTTCAACAGGCTTAGGTTGTATATCAATATTTTCAACAACGGGATCTATGGTAACTTGAATATTATTAGGTTCTATGGATAATGTCTCAAAATCCACTTCTACATCAATAGCGCAACCTTCATATGAAGCACAAGGTGGACATTCCTCTCGCATCATGTTACATGTTTTTCATTCTACTTTCGCTTGTTCTTCTACAACTTAAAGAAAATAATACATGTTTGGTTTCAGGCATGCAAAATTCTCCTTCTAGGTAGTAGCCAATTTTTTATGCAAATTATTCATCATCTATTTGAAATTCATATAAATTATGAATAATTGAGAATAAGGGGGTTTTATTTTCTTTAAGAACTTTAAATGCACATGCTTACCAAATAATTGGCTGAATCTCCTCTTCTTTCTACGAGATCGATCTCTCACAATAGTTTCTTCCATAGTACTAGAATTCCCTAGTTCTTTTGTATCTTTTGTGGCAACAATTTCGGCAGTAGTAGATTTCCATGGATCTTTAGTATAATTCATGGAAATAGGCTTTGTGTCACTAGTTGATCTCATTCATATTTTTCTAAAATTCTCTTGAATTGTTTCTAGTCACAAAAAGAATTGTCTCTTCGAGGGAGCTATAAAACATTCGATCTTTCCATGGCTATGGCCCATCCCTTCAGTTAATTATTTACTTGAAACTTATACTTTCCCTCTTATATTACTTCCTTTGGTTCATACTATGCAACCTCTATTTGACCCTCATTGGATACTACCTTTGGTGCATGCCCTACAATGAACTCTTCACATGCCAATCCAACCTATCAGAGCACATCTACTACTAGTAACTTGATTAGCCGATGATGACATGAAAATTTTCTAGGTTCCTCTATGTTGTCACGATTCTTTCCATCAACTATAGGGATCAAAGAAAGACAAATTAGACATTAACAAGCTAGCGACAATGTAAAAAATGAGTCAAAATATTGAAGTGGAATATGTACACTAAACTATACAATCCTTCACTATTAAGGTACTTC